>MJUT01061227.1:0-14301 GCA_002080005.1 Gigantidas platifrons
GTGGCTGGTCTACCAAGCAAGTTTGATTGGCCTACGGCATGGCGTCCTTGAGCGGCGTCGCTATATTGTCTTTGCGGTGGTATTTGTCTATCTTGTCTATGCGGGCTGTTTAAGTCGTTCGACGGATCATATAGTTTGTTTTCAATAAACAGTCTATCTCGGACCAATTTTGTGCGCAAAAACTTTTGTTTACAATCACGCAACACAGGGTACAATGATCGTCGTTTCCCTTCCACTTCCGCTGGAAAGTGTTCTCTTATTCCAAAATAAGTGCCCCTAAGTTTGTACGCATTTTGGAGAATTAGTGTCAATTGTCTATAATAAATAAATCTCGCCACTATCGGTCTTGGTTTTCTGTCCGGCGCTTCTCTTCGTCCGAATCGGTGTACATTTCCAAACTCTATGTACTCATCTATTCCTAATTCGTTTTTAATGAACTCTCTTAGTGTTCCTTCTGTGTATTCACGTAATGATTCAAATAGTCCTGTGAAAATCAAATTATTTTTCATCGATCTGCATCTGAAATCGGTAATATGAGTTTTCATATTCTCCTGTTCCTGTCTATGTTCCCTCAATTCTTCCCGTCTTATTGATGTTCTTTCTACAAATCGTCTCTTCAGCGTATCTATTTCACTTTTATTAGATGAACAATTGTTTTTAACATCTTCAAATAGATCGCTCATCACCTGTGTACTATTTTCTATATCATTATTTTTTTCTTTAAGTTCTTTTACTGTTATTTCTAATGAGCTAACTTTTCTTGTAATGCTCACTAGGCTGGATTTAACTTCGTCTATCTTATTTACCTGCGTTTCTATTTGTTTTAATCTCCCATCTACTCTGTTCATAAAGGCTAACATTTGTGCAACAAGTTTCATTTGATCCATCATGTAAGACTTCTCTACAGTCTTTCAAAACGTCGGACGTTTCCTTTACTTTTTCCTTGTGTTTCGCATTTGGCATGTCTCTTGGTTTTTTCTAAAACGTAAGTTGTATTTACCCACTCATACAGACCCTCAATATTTTCACTTAACGCCTCGCTGCGCTATAAAAGAATAATATACGTAGTACGGGTCACTGGTCGGGTTGGGTATGGGCGGTGAGTTCAAATTCAGATTCAATACACAAATACTTGTAAAGTTACCATTAATAAAAATCATAAATCAACATTTCCAGGAACCAGAGGGGCAACAGGACCCAGATTGGAGTCAAACGTCTTCAAAATTGTCTTTCCAGATTCCATCAAATTAGCCGTTTTATGATACTTTTACGAGACGAGACGAGACGAAAAAAATTTACGAACCTTCCATCTTTCATTCGGAACCTCTCTCTTTTCTGTCCGAGAAGTGTGTGGCTTCAAAAGGTCATATAATTGTTAATTAGAATGAAATTACAAATGTAAGAGTTGACATTTCACACCTGCAGTGCATGTATTTTCCAGGTGAAACTGCCAGAAGCGTTTGCTTACATACATGTAGATGATTTCTTGTTTATTTGTCCTAGGGTAATTTATAATAAAAAAAATGCATTTATTAAATATGTTTTTCCCTTATCGTACAATATTACTGGTACATGTAAATAAAGGAAATACATGTAATATATGTAAAATTGTGTTTACACTTTAATTAAATTTTTTTTTAATAATAGTAAGATTGAAATTATAGTAATTATTTTAAATTGGAAATCGTAGCGTGGGTTAGTTTCGTGTATCGTTCATTTCGTGTATCGTTCGCTCGTATTTCGTTTCGTGTATTAGTATAATTAAACTGGCGAACGATACACGAAACGAAAGAATAAATTACACGCACGAAACGCAAACGAACGGAAAACGAAAAACGAACGAACGATACACGCAAACGAAACGAACGAAAAACGCAAACGATACGAAATATCTGTTAAGCTAAAACTTCTCCTGAAAGATATATAGTATTTTTTTGCAACAGAAAATATTCCAATATGTCAACAAAAATGGGAAATTCATTTCGGAGTAAAATTACCATGGGAAGAAATATGGGATAGACATGTTAACAATCTCGCAAATAGAAAATCCAAACAATTACAATGGAAAGTGCTACATAGAATAATATATACAGAAGAAAGGTTACAAAAGATGAATAAATCTGCAAATGGTAGTTGTCATTTCTGTAAAGACGTCGAAAATTTAATGCATCTTTTTGTCAACTGTAAATTGGTAGATAGTGTGTGGACAGAAATTTTCCAAAAAATAAATGAAATTTATGAACAAAATGAAATTAAAACTATATCAAAATCAGAAAATACGATAATTTTAGGAATAAGCCATAGAGACGACGAAATTAACGCAACAGTTAACACGATTTTGACAACCACAAAGTGGATTATCTGGAAAGAACGAAATGTTGCTAAATACCAAAAGAGAAAAATTACTAAATTGAAAATTATCAATTTAATAAAAAGCGAAATTTCATTCATATTTTCTCTTGCCAAAAGTAAAACGGGAAATGATATTTATACAGAAATGACAAATATTTTTTTGTATTAACTGTTTCCATACGAATTAATGTACATGTATCTGTGTCAGGTTATTATAAATCACCAGATACACACTCCCTTTTAGTATATTGTTGTATTAACACATATATATTGATTATTTCATACTTACAAAGTTGTCTGTTAATATGTAGATTCGTGTAGTGTATATGTTATGTTATTTATTAATCCAACTGCATTTTCCCTATAATTCCATTTGAATGAATAACACAATCTTATGATAATTGTAGGTCCCAAGAATGAAAATAGAAAAAAATGTATGTCAGAATAATTAGCCACGTTGATGTCGTAAAAGTACCCTCAAAACAATTGGGTGTGTTCGATTTATTAGGTAACAGCAGTCTGTTTGATTTAGTGATTCCGTTTTCAAATCGTTAATTAGTTTTTCTATTTGCTACAGTAATAATTGTTATAAAAATAAAGTTTAAAAAAAAAATATATATATATGGTATTTGTTTAAAGATATAAAATCTAAAAAGATGGAACTAAGTTTTCTCATACTTTATAAAAATGTTTGTTAGAAAATATGAAAAAAATGAGTTACATCTAGGTGTAAAATAAAGCATAAACAGGAAAATACAGTTGGTTATTGTAGTTAATTATATGAAATTATGTTGTATATATTTGTATTTTGTAAATAATAATTANNNAAAAAAAAAAAAAAAAAAAAAAGTTAAACGATCCAGGGCCGTTGGATATCCAGTTACCATTAGCTGGTTTAACTCCGTCCCGTTTTCTTTGCCTGTCCTATGTCAGAACGAACCTGGATTTCGAACGCGATATGTCATGGTCTCTTTTTGTGTTCAGTGAGTTAAGGTGAGAGGTTATTGTTCGTCTTTGGTGATATTGCAGGAATTGTTTATCCCCTCTGTTTAAACTTTCTTTTCAGAAAATATGTGTTTGTTCGTTTTTATTGATATTGTTGCAAATGTTGACAATCATTTTTTTTTAATTTTCAGAAGAAAAAAGAAGAATAATGACACAAACTCTGAAAACAAAAACTTCCTAAAAATTGGTGGGTTGGAAGCTTGTGGTATATAATCTCTTTCGGTCTTTATAACTTTATCAGAATATACGGTGGTTGGATTTATGGTGTTTAGCGCCACTTACAACAATATTTCAGCTATATTGTGGCGGTCAGTTTTATTGGTCGAGGAAACAAGAGAAAAGCATCGACCTGTCGCAAGTTACTGACAAATTTTATCACATAATGTTGTATCGAGTACACCCCGCCATGAACGGGTTTCGAACTCACAACTTTAGTGGTGATATGCACTGATTGCATAGGTAGTTGTAAATCTGCCATACGATCAAAATTACGACGGCACCTTACCGTAGATGTGATAAATGTAACATTCATATGAACACAAAGTTGTCGCAGGTGATATGTAGGATATTGATACTGTGCGATACACTGTGTCTTTATGATATGTATAAATTGCTACGGGGTTATACAGTGGGATATAATCTCGACGTCAAATATTAGTGTGAAAATACCAAAGTGGTTATCAGAAACCGTGAATCACAAAAGGAAAGACAAAGCTTGGTTTTGAATTACTTCACCGGCTTTCATTTGGTTTGTCCCAGTCTGCTTTCAGAAAATATTAGAAATGCTGTGACCCTAATACATCAGCCGCGAGATCATCACGCTTCGAGAAGTGGCGGATTCGCTTGGTTCCCAGGTATGTCTACCCCCTTAGAACCATAACTATGTACCACATGCATAATCTAAAGTCTAATTCGAACACACCGGGCACTGTGCTGGGTACAATGGGGACATTAGACTGCTTATCAAGCAAATGTGCGTCCTTTCTCATGAAATTATGTGTCCGCGTCTAATAATAACTGTCCATAACTTACAAGCAGTCAAGAACTAGAAATCCAAAAGTCTGCAAAGTAATTTGGAATAGAACTCTTACATGACCGCGATTTGTTGGAATTACAACTGTTTATGTCATCAGTATAGATCACTACTAAAGTATGTAGTACATTTTTCTTAAATTGTTGAAATACAATATAGGGTCCGAGTTATGGTGTTTAACGCCACTTTCAACAATATTTCAGTTATATCGTGGCGGTCAGGTTTTTTGGTGGAGAAAACCGGAGTACCCGACCTGTCTAAAGTCACTGACAAACGCATCACATAATGTTGTATCGAATACACCTCACCTGAGCGGTATTCGAATTCTCAACTTCAGTGTTGATAGGCACTCATTGCATAGGTAGTTGTTAATCCACGACGGTCCTTACAATATAGGATATATGGTTTTCCTAATCTAGATGCATTGGTTATAAAAAATAAAAGGAAACATAAGAATACGAAGCATGCTACATTTCAGCCTTCCACAACCAGCATAGGAATTTTAAACCAGAATGGAAGATGTTGAGATGTCTTGGTAGGGAATTTAAAAAAATGCATTTTCCAGTTTGTCCCGTTACGAAATAAATAATAGAGAAATATGGACAATCCAGAAACATCGGCAACTTCGGACACAGAAGACACCAGACGAAGACAAACAAAACTATGAAAAAAAAGTTAAAACGATGAGAAACTGAAACAAAACAAAATAAACCGGTGTCGAACCCAGGTACTCGCGAAGATTTATACACCTTTGCTTTTTATTGTTAAATCAATGTGATTCAGACAAACAGATAGACACAACATGTCTGTGCTGACAAAATAATTGTACATGTATTTCGAAATGTGATAATGTCCAGTAGAGAACTTTGAATGGTTAATTGACCAGAGGCTCTTACAGACTGTAGATTAAAGGACGTTGACCAATGAGTCACATTTGTAAGATAAGGCTACTACTACTTAAAGTCCAGACATTCTATTATCAAATTTAATTAAGCTTGAATTACCTGTCGTATATGTTCGTACATTTCCTTGTACTTTATTCTTCTACTAGTCATGTACGAGCAAACAATAATGGCAAACGGTTCTTAGTGGACGATGGTACGAATGTAGCTGAGAATATGATAGACATGCAACGCGAAATACAAAACCTAAATGCAGCGGTCCAGGAATTGGTTCAGGTGGTTGGAAAGAATGGTACCTGCAGTTGTCAAGGTAACTGATATTGCTTTTTAACTTTAAACATATTTTATTGTCAAGAAATTATAGACAATGGATCAGACACAATTTATAAACTTACGAAGTCTTCTCCGTATTGTTTCCCATATATTTACGTAAAAACTGTAAAAAAATATGTTGTTTCTAATGTGACGTCATATTATGTATTACTAAACAAATCAAATGATTTTGTTTTCATCGAGGTTGAGCAAGAGAACCAGAAAAGGCTAGCAACAATCGGCTGAGTTCTCCGTAGAGGAAGGAGATTTTAGTAATAACTATATGATTTAGTAACAATAAATTTCGCTAAAAACAATATACCTGATAAACCATGTCAGTACCGAAACACAGACTACTTGATGGATGATACCCTCGGGAACTAATAGTCCACAAGCAGAGGTAACGATCCATTGATAGTAATAAAAACGTATCCAAATTAGTTTTTTTTTCTAAAGTGACTATCGAAATCGAAAAATATGTAGATAACAATAATGTATGGGTCCGCCGTTGTCGTGATCGTATGGTCATTGGATTTATAATCAACTAGGCCAATCACCATTAACGTTGTGAGTTCGAACCCCGCTCAGGCGATGTGTACTCGATACAACATTATGTGCTAAAGTTTGTCAGTGACTTGCAACAGGTCGGTCATTTTCTTAGATTTCCTCCACCAATAAAACTGACCGCCACGATATAACTGAAATATTGCTTAAAGTGGCTCAACCCTATCCGGTACTTAACAGGAAATAATGAGAATTACTCAACAAATGCCCTTTCGACGTTACAGGACTGTCAATTATCCCGATTACATTTGCAAGTCAAACGTTAGTTTTCTGTGTTATGTTTTTTGTTTTGTTTGTCTTCGGCCTGTGTCCTGTGTACCAAATGTTGTCTGTGTCTCTGAAATAACGATTTTTGATTACTCTACCTTTAATTTCTTAATTGATATTGCTTTCTTTTTAGAATTTCACTAGAACTTATAGTTTACTTTCAATTTTTACTACAGGTCGGTGGTTTTATCTGGGTACACCGGTTTCCTCCACCAAAACAGACCGCCGCGATATAACTGAAATATTGTTGAAAATGGCGTTAAACACCATAAAATCAAACTAATCTTTGTTTTTCAGATGGTGATGGAAGTGGTGGACCAACATTTATCAGATGGGGAAGAAAGGACTGCCCGGCTAATAATACAGAACTTGTTTATACAGGTAATATTTGATTTTATTTTGATTTTTGGTGTTTTAACGCCATTTTCAACAATATGTCAGCTATATCATGGCGACCAGTTTTAGTGGTGGAGGAAGCCGGAGTACCCGGAGAGAACCACCGACCATGGGCAAGCAACTGGTAAACTTTATTACTAGCGGATGCGAGTCGAGTGCACCCTTTTTTGTATACAGGTAAGATAATTTCATAATAATGTCAAATTAATAAAACTTATCTGAGAATGTACATGCAAATAAGAAGTTACGATCTTTACTGTTTGAAGTAAAACGGATCGACAATTAACTATTAGGGGAAGGGAAAGGGTGTGGGGTGATTATGATTTTTTTTTCTCGAGCCAGACTTTATGTAACCCGAAACAAAAGAATCGTTTATATTTTTTGGAAAAATGTAGACTTTAAAAAGCAAATTTTATTAGAGCAACATCGGCAGTTTTCGTCCACTTAACAGGTTTTCTAATATGAGGTCATAAGTGAATGAAACGTAATACAATATTTTGATATTTATTTTCTATCGATAGTAAGAAATGTGTTCCTTCAGTGAAAAGTTTGAACTCTTTCCTCCACAAATCATTAAATTCTTTTAAAAACTTGATGATAAATCGGCAGTTTTCGTCCACTTCGGCTATTTTCGTCCACTTTAAATAAACTACCAAAATGTTAAATTCAAACGGTCTGCTTCGCTTTTCCATCAATGTTAAGTTTTAGCGATTAATTTGTTAAATAAAAAAGTATAATAATGTGCATTTTTTGCATTTATAACTATACACACCGAGTCCAGAGAATAACATCGTGTATTGGTATTGTCACAGTAATCAAATAGCAGCAGTAAACCCTTCCGAATCACTTGATTTTTTGTTTTTGTTTTCCTTTTCTTTTTTTTTTCTGCAGCTTCATGTTGAAACGTCATATAGCTGGATATGCTGTATTATTTCTTTAATTCTTTGCAGTAACTGCAAAAATCGAACTGCTATTTCATTAAATCATCTAATACCTCTCTTATTTTTCTTTCTATGTGATGTGAAAGGGAGTTGGCCAGCTTTGTGTTATTTCTGTAAACCCTGCCGAAACACCTGATTTTTACTTTTGTTTTAATTTTACAGAAATGTCCGGCTTTATATAAAAAAAACGACATGGCAACATTTAATTGGTCGTCTACTGCTGTTTTTATTATGTTCATTTAGTGATTTACGTATATGTAAATAGTATCTTCCTTTTTCAGTGCAGTAAAAACTGAATAAATGCAGTCACCGGTTCTCAGAGACATAAAAAAAAACAATATGCTAAAATCAGACGACCTTTTTCTGTTTGGAAATATCGTGCACTTTAGACCAGTCTACCGTACGGGGTAGGAAATGCTAATCTTTCCAGAGCATCTAATATAATTGCATACAAGCATTTCAAAAGACCTTTCACAGAAGACCACTGACACGGCACGGCACCACAAAATGCCCTATATTCTACATTTACAGCGACCTATTTGAATTTAAATAAGTGACATGTGACATATAAGACCGACCCTTCTTGATCCTCATATTTAACAAAACTTTTGCGAATATGTTTCTGTGTCAGTAGTTAAGGTAAAGAAGTAAAGAATACAGTATTCATATTGTATGTAGCAACAATATAATTTGATAACAAATATTTTATATTATGTTCTCAAAGCATATATCCATAAAACATGTTGCCTATTTATAAGCAATTGTCGCACTCGAAAGGGAAGCTGACGATGTCATCTTGATGCACATCAGTAAAGTCAATACCAGAACAACTGGCATGGTAGATGAAAGAAAAAAGCTCACAACATACATAAATGTCATTGACATCTACAATTTTACATTTGGCACAAACGGACGGATTATTTTGACCTTTTTGTTTTTTGTTGCTTTTTCCGTTTTCTTCAATTTTTCGCTTTTTTTCTTTTCTTTGTTTTGCCTTTTTAGCATTTTCTTCTTCTTTCAATTTCCCTTTCATTTCTCTCTCTAATTTTCGCTGTTCCTTCAATTCTTCTCTTTATTTTTGCTGTTTTCTTTCCTCCAAAATCCGAATCATTTCCGTACCAGAAACTGTTTTTGGAAGAGTAACATGACGTTTCCTTTTTCTGACAGTTTTATGTTGACTTGGCATTGAAATTGCATTCTCAAAATTTTTTCTTAATTGCAATGTGTTATACTATTTTTTGTTCTGATACCAGTGAATTACCAATTTTATTTGTTTTAAAATGTATCTTTATTCAAAAAGTGTTTTTCCCTATTCCAATAAAATATATTTTGAAGACCACTTTTCCTTCTTAACCACAAGGATGAACTATGCAGAAAATTCTATGTAGAACAGAGTTCATATATAAATAATCATGAATTACCTCCCTTATCAAAATAGTGCATTACACAAAAAGTCATTTGAAGATATGTCAAGCTGCTTCTTTTGTTTGTTTTTTTTTTGGTTATTTCATGATTCCGCTAATGTTTCCAAGTCGATAATTTTGTTATCATAAAATATTATCTGTGGGTTTTATTTTTGGGATCTTTGTTTTTTTCTTCTTTCACCACGTGAATTGCAAGCCATGTTGAAGTACATAATAAAAGCCACCACAATATCAGATGATAACAAAGTATTTCATTTCGCAATTTCACACATTTCGTTTACATTTTTAAAATTATTTAAGTCTAGGAAATAAGCGTGTGTGTAATTAAAAAAATAGACAACTTGTCAATCACATCATTAATAGCCATTTTTTTGTTTGATTGTCTTGATTGACATCACTAACAACTTCAAAGGTGGGATTATTGAATTGTTAATTATATTGTGATCGGCAAGGCGTCCGTGTGACGTGTAGCGAATTTACACGTGGGGAAAACTAGCTGGTAGATATAAAAATAAAACTGGTTTCAGCAAAATGTTCTATTGATAAATCCAAATTATAATTTACAAAACAAATAATTATAAGTGTTCACCTATGGTAGTCCAATATACAAACAAATGTAACAATTACGATAAGTTCAGTAAAACAATAAAATGTTCACATATAATGGTAGTCCACTATAACAATTACGGTAAGTCCAGTATAACAATGAAATGTTCACATACATATGGTAGTCCAATGTAATAACGACAATACACAACATACATAAATGTACGTACGATGTACGTACACTATTCAATCAGGATTCCTAATTGATTTTTACACTATTTCAGGTCTGAATTTATACAAATTTTCATGTCAACGACTTATTGTTACTCAGGAAATGACATGTTGAAACGTATCGGATCAAGTGCGAATTATAACAATAGATATGAAATTAACAAAAACTTAATAATTAAAACTTAATCTCCTGAATTTGACACATTTGATTTCAAATGGCTAATTTGACAATGGGAATAGACATATTGAATTAACAATAGACAATAGACAATACTTTATTTAGCCACAGACACACTGAGGTGTACAAGAGGACATAATATCAATATACAAACAACAAAATCAAACGATACAAAATATACTACATTATACATACTACATAACATATGTCTCTAATGCATTTCACAATACAAAACGCACTACACAACATAAATGTAATACACAATACAAAACGTACTACAAAACATAATTTAATACACAATACAAAACACAGCACACACTATTGATCATAGAGTTGGGTATAACATTCCCTTCCAGTTTTTATATTTTACGAATAAGAATTTTTAAATAGTTTGCTAGATTTTTATAAAGTTCGACGTTACAAAACATTAACAACCGTTTTAATTTGTAATCTCTTTGCGTTACAGTATAATATGAAGGTATATATTTTTTATGAAATTTCTTCAAATCTTCATTTTCGCATACAAAAAGATAGTGAAATTCATCCCCAAGCCCATTCCCACAAAGATGACAGATTCTTTCTTCTTTTGGTACTTTTGTCCATCTTCCCGTTTCAATGGGAATTTTTAATTTGAGCATCTCAATTTAGCTATATACAACCTATCGCACTGATTTAACCGTAGTAAATATTTTTCTAAGCCAAACTCAGTTTTATATTCTGAATAGAAATTACCTCTGGATGAATTACCCATTTGAGCAAACCATTGCTGGATAAATTAATCATTTAATTGTTGTGAAATTAATTTTTTCAAAGCCGACCTATCCATTGGAATTTGACCTTCCCAGATAAAACTCAACCCATTTTCGTCGAATATTGACTTTGCATAAGATACCCATTTAAATTTCTGCGGAAATTGTAAATGCAATGCTAGCATTGTTTTGTACATAATAGATGATAATTTATTATTCTCTAATACGAGACTATTCCAAAATAAGACCATTTTACGTTTTATTATGGTGTCCATGGGAAATCTACCTAGTTCCCCATATACCATATAATTTGGTGTACTAGATCGCACTTTTAAAATGTTTTAACAAAATTGAAGATGCATTTTTTCTATCGTGTCTTTATTTTCAAATCCCCACACTTCAGACGCATACATTAAAACGGGACTTACTAGAGAATCGAATAGTTTTAGCTGTAAATCAATGGGAATACAAATATTCTTAATTTTTCGATAAAGAGCAAATAAAGCTTTATGTGCTTGCTCAACCAGTTTTTTCCTAGCCTTACAAAAACTACCGTTAAAATTGAAAAGTATACCAAGGTAAGAATATGCATCAACTATTTCAATATTTTCTCCATATAATTTAAAATTCTGGTTGTGTCTTATTTTCTTTTTACTAAAAACGACCACTTTAGTTTTACTTCTGTTAACTTTCAGTTTCCAATTATCACAGTATTTTTCAAAGTACGTGAGAGTTTCTTGTAATCCTTCTGGAGATTCAGATAGTAGAGCTGTGTCATCAGCGTACAAAATTAAGAACAATTTTACATACATTTGTAGTGATTCTTGACATAAATTTGAAATTTTACCAAGACCTTCTACATTTTTTTCCGTGAAAAAATTCTCCAGATCATTAAGAAATAGAGAGAAAAGAAAAGTAATAAGTTTTCCCCTTGTTTAACTCCAATATGAGAAATAAAAAAATGAGAAAATTCATTCCCTTTTTTAATACATGTTTTAATATTTTGGTACATATTATAAATCACTGTAAAGATTTTCCCCTTAATGTTTGATTTTTGCATCTTTTGCCAAAGGCCTGATCTCCAAACGGTGTCAAAAGCACTTTTAAAGTCTACAAATGTACAATATCATATTTTTTGCAAATGAAAAATATATGGTTATTAAAGCATATAATACAAAAATGTTATCTACAGTGGAAAAACCTTTACGAAATCCTGCTTGTGCCCTTGTAACTAAATCAACGTGTTCCGTGTAAATATTTAATCTGTTATTCAAAATAGAAGAGAAAGTTTTACTGAAACATGAATTCAAAGTCATCCCTCTGTACATTTCAGGATCTGACATTGAACCTTTATTTTAAAAAATAGTTATCATTATTCCAGTGGACCAATTATCAGGAATTATTCCAGTATCAAGAATTAGATTAAACAGCTTTATATAAACAAGCATCAAATCATCAATCGTACTTTTGATATATTCATTTAAGATTCCATCATTCCCAAAAGCCTTACCATTTTTTAAATTCGACACAACATTTCTAATTTCTTCTTCTATAATTGGCCCATTTAAAAATAACTCAATTTCATCAGAAATATTATAAAAATTAAAATCCGGTTCCTGATCGTCTTCGGTTTCACCTCTTTCATTTAATGCTTTAAAATGGTCGTATAATGCCTGAAGAGATATATCGTCATTATCACCTTGTTTGTGATTACGGTTAAGTTTATTTAGAATTATCCAAAGACCCTTTGTATCTTTTTTAGACATCTTCGTCTGCAGCCCTTTGTTGGTAGTTTACAAATGCATTATTAAGGGTAGTTTTGTGTTCTTTACTCGCAAGCCTCATTTTTCGCCTATTTTCAGCATTTTTCAAGAAACTATACCTTTTACGCGCTTTATGAAAATTTTTTCTACTAATTGAGCATTTTCTGTTAAACCAAGGTTTTTAATCTTTATGTTTATAATATTTTTTACGAGTTCCTGTTTTACCAAAAGTTTCTTCTGCTGCGTTTGTAAAAATTTGGTTTATATCTAATACAATATTGTTCATTTCGATTTGAGTTATATTGTTAGCGGAAATATCATTTAGTTTGTTCATAACGCTCTCGATATTACCATTGTAGTCGTCGTGAACATGATTTACATATTCAGATTTGTTTTCAGTTTTACACTTGATAAATACTGACTCGCGCATTCCGAACTGAATTGTTGGATGATCGTCGTTAATCGTAGCCTGAAGACTAAACTTTATCATACAGTGACAATCCGAATATAACGGTAAAAAGTCGCAAATTTCAAATGTAGGAATAAAAGGAAACACTTTTGACGAAACGATTAAATAGTCTACGACACTTGAGTCGTTACATGTTTTCTCACCTTTATCTTTATCTAAACCTATTCGCGAGTTGGCAATATAAATATTGTTCTTTTTGCACATTTCAAGTAATCTATTGCCATAGTTATTTGGTCTGCATGCACATTTAGATACTCTCTGTAAGGAAATATTGTTCTGTGTCAATTCTTGAAAATCGTATAAGTAGGCTAAAATATCAGCATCATAATCTAAATCAAATAAACTAACAATAGATTCGTCCGGAATTACTTAATCGGGTAACGAGCCAGTTTTTGGGTTAAAATCACCAATTAGGGCAACGTACAATTTTTCAACTTTTGATAAAGTATCTAATTCGTTTTCCAGCTCTTCAAAAGCTTCTAAAGTCGAATACCTAGAATGTTCAGGTGGTATGTATACACATCCAAGAAGAACATCAAAATTAAGTGATAGGACAGATTTTGATATTTGAATCCAAAGAACAAACTGACTTTCAGTTTCGTAAAATTTAAAATTTTTACCTAAACATTTTTTTGTAAATCACTACTATTCCACCTGACGCTTTTTTAAATTGTTTTCTATTTTTTATAACATAATCAAAATCATCTGGTAAATTTATATTATCTAAATCTGTTAATTTTGTTTCGACAAACACACAGATGTCATGTTCATGCAAAATATCAAGAAAATCTGGCGATAATAATCTTTTTTTCAGTCTACAAACATTTAAAAAACAAAATTTTAAATTATTTTTGACAATGTTAGCGTCATTTGGTACATTTTTATTGACGTCCCTGTTAAGTCCGAGGTTTCCTCTTGCACCATCCCCTATCTGACGGGTGTCGAGTGGCCAGTTGTATGCAATGAGTGAGGAGACGGTCCCTTTCGCTGTCTTATATACGATGTACGTACACTATTCAATCAGGATTCCTAATTGATTTTTACACTATTTTGGGTCTGAATTTATACAAATTTTCATGACAACGACATGTTGTTACTCAGGAAATGACATGTTGAAACGTATCGGATCAAGTGCGAATTATAACAATAGATATGAAATTAACAAAAAC
>MJUT01061227.1:37556-71967 GCA_002080005.1 Gigantidas platifrons
CTAGGGGTCGAGGCATTTTACATACAAATAACGGTAAAATCGAGGAAAAAAGTATTGATTTTACGAAAGTCCAGGGACGTAATTTCCCATCGATTTAAACTGAAAAGATTATTATTTATCGATCAGGTAACTATTACTGATTATCGAGAAAGATGCAAAGTAATCTTAAATTGTGTATTTTACAAGAAATTGTCAATTTTCTAGCGCTTCCCGTAGCTCTCAATGTTAAAATTTTAGTGTATAGTTGACCGGAAGTCACGTCACAAAAGTCACGTGATGTCGCTAATAGTTCGATATGCCATTTTGTTGAGATTAATTAATCTTTTTAATGTTCAATTGACAACCGTTCATAGCCCCTGGTGTGAACCGATTAGTTACGGGAGATTCCGATTTTATTATAAATTTCGTATTTTTCCGGTAAAATCCGTAATTTCGTACAACAACCGGATGCGGGGACTCGTAGCCTCTAGAGGCTCCGCGTCCCCGCATGCGGGGACGCGGAGCCACTGCCAAATATTAAATATTAAATATAGTTATTTTGATGGTCTACATGTATGTATATACAAAATATTAAATATAGCTATTGTATTGGTCTTTGTGGATACAAATCACGCGACACCCTAAGAAAGTAGAAGACGACATTTTCAAAGTGGAGACTGGTTTTTCAGGGAAAACTCTGCGATGGAATAAGGAGAAAATATCCACTTTGATAAGGCTGGTGACAGGGAAGTCAACAATAATAAAGAGAAAGTTCACTCCATCCCTCATCAGCAATGATACAAATATTTCCCAATGACTGTACAAAAATGTTGATTTTTTTGCTTTATGATATAAACTAGTGTCCCTTTCTCTATGATCATTTCAGTGATCAAATGGTCATCCGTCAAACTTTATGTTTGAAGTGCATTTTTCCATTTCAGACAATATTTTTACCATGTCACTAGGTTCGCCATTTTTTTTTCTGGTGCATTTATAACACACTGGCTGAAAAGGTTTACTTTCCACTTTTTTTCGCGGTTTAAAACTCCCGCTTAATAGGCCTCTCGAAACGAAATGGATTGGCCGTGCGTAGCGAAGAACAAGCTAAAAAAGTTCCGAAAATTTTTCTGACCAATGAAATGACTCGAAACAAAATATGTTCGGTAAACCTCCTGAAAGGGCACGAGTGGAGGAAAGTTGGATGTGTCGTCGAGAATAAACTTGAATTTCATCAATAAATATGTGTTGTTCGTACGTATCAACTAGATAGGAATGAAGGAAAATCATTTTTGAGACGAGGACAAGCGAAGGTCCTTTTGAAAACTGGCGCGTTGTTGTAAAATATCGAGTCGAAGCGAGGATTCCCTCTTCGTATTTTGACGATTGTTTCTTACCTTTAGGTTTATTTAAGTAAAACGGCAGCTGGACCTAGAAACAAAAGTTAGTAGAACGAGAGAGTTGTAACACTAAATGTTGTAAAATATGGATAAATGGCCCAAAGATGTAATTCCAGACAAAGATCCATACCATAATCGCGGGAGGGACCAAATGAGGAAAAAGAGGGAGGGGGTCCGGAATTCGAGTGCCTGTGTACTTGACAGGTACTATTCCTATGCAGCAAGAACTGGGGGCGGTTGCCCCCCAAACTTTTGAGATAACAAAAATACGTTGTTGTCCCCTATATTTGGAGGTAAAATATATGTTGTGCTCCCTCCTCCACTTTCAAAATATTCGTCTGTCCCGTGCACCCATGAGTAACCACGATATATTACAGTAGATTGTTTTCTCGTAGATATTTATTTCACATCTCAGTTTTTTCCATGAAGATAACGTCTATAAATAGTTCTAGCTTAAACTAATGGAACACCCCGTTAAAATTTGATTATATATCGACTTTCCGCTTTAAATTTGGAATTCTTGGACTTTTTGTAAATTTGATGTCAAATACTGTCAAGAAATTGAAAATTGAATATTGTAGCACGAATTCAGTGTTTTTTTTCTTGGTCAGTCTACATACATGTAGTTGCATGCGTGCCAAAAAGTATCATGTCACCGAGATTTGTCCTTGTCTAATATTACATAATTACATAATTACGTTTTATAAAGCACACATTTCCACCGTTTTTATGCTTGTTTGTTTGTTTAATGTTGTTTAAAACAATATTTCAGCTATATATCGTGGAGGTTCCGTTTTTTTTCTGGATAGATTTCCTTTCAATAAAGAGAAAAGGAGACCTGTAGATTTTTTAAGTAACATTTTGTTGTTTATTTAGAAAGGTTCTTATAACCAATACAGTTTCTTTTTAGCAACGACATAAACACAAAAGAAAATGGGTATGATATTTACAAGTTGTTAATCTGTAAGTGATGGAATAGCATGATTCCTCATTGTAATGGTGTAACGTTTGTATTTAACGATTTACGATTTACGACTGCTCCTACCCAGTCGGTAATTTGCGACTAAAAATATCGTATATCGGAAGTCGGTAAGTTTTGTGAAACGGTCGTAAATCGTAAAGACAGTCGTACGACCAAGTTTACGATTTACGACCTTTTGTGAAACGAAGCCCTGTAAACCTCCTGCTGGTAATCTCCATGGTTGACACTGTGCTGTATATATTTAATTAATCATGATCATAGATTAAATAAATATATAAATAAATATCAGGCTCCCTAAATTAAAACAGAAAAAAACTTTAAATTGAAAACTTTTGAATTTAGATTTTCAGAAAATTGCTGAATTGCATGAGTGAGTATTATATAATATTTCAAATTCATACATTCTAGAAAGATTGTTTATTTAAAATATTACATTTTCATTTAATATATGAATTTTGACAAAAGTAAACATTTTTTTTTCAAGTTGTTAAATTTTAATAGACGTATGCATACATTTTTAGATTGTGTACTATTTTTTTTTTATTATTATAAATTTCACTTTTGAGACCTTTTACAAAAGTTTAATTTTTTCCCCTCAAGTTGTTAAATTTTAACAGACTTATTCTTATATTTTTGGATTGATTTTTTAGCTTAGTTTAGTTTTTTATATAATAAATTATACTTTTCAGACCTGCATTACTATGTGAAATATTACATGTTATATTTAATTAAAATGTAATGAAAATGAAGTAAAATATATTTAGCTAAGAAGAAAAATTGAAATGGTAAATTTAATGAGAAATGAAATAATGTATATTTTTTGGTAATTGAAAAAAAACATATACATGTATAATTGAAGTAAAAATTGAAATGAAGAAAATGACAAATTTATAAATAGTACCCATCTCCACAGTATCACCTGTGGTTCCAATATACAACATGAAATGACTAATTACCTATATGTACAGGTAAAACCATCACTCACAGGTGACTTACCTTTGTATTTCATAAGTTACAAGTATAATATTTTCAGATGAATGTTTTCATTGAGAATAAGATTGGAAAATTATGCACAGAATAAAATAAAAGATTAGGGTTTATATGTATAAATTAATTGCATAAAGAAAAATTAATCATTTGAAACAAATTTCATGTAATTATATTTTAAAATCTGTTAAACATTTTCACAGTAATGTTCAGAATCTGTTCAGACTTTTAAGTAATGTTCAGACTCTGTTCAGACTTTTAAGTAATGTTCAGACTCTGTTCAGACTTTTCAGCAATTTTGAGTAATTTTCAGACTCTGTTCAGACTTTCTAGCGCAAAAAACTGGTCCGTTCAGACTTTCATGACTTTGTAGTGTTAGTTATTGACGTTTTATTTTGATTTTTTCATTATTTTTTTGTATTTTCAACTCAAATCCACAGCTTTGAGAGAGGTTTCAGCCTGTTCTCAGACCTCAAAGCAGTTTTGTTCCACCTTGCAAAATTTCTCTTGGAGGCCCTGTTGCAGGTACATCATCATAATTCTTTTTCCACAACCTATAATAAAATGAAAAAAAAAGTATCACATCGTCGGAAAAGTTCCAAAAATTCAATAGAAAAATCGTAGAAATAAGCAAATTCGATATCCCTAAAACACGTATACATAACCGTTCACTTTCTTCACTTAGTACAGGTACTTCAGTAAAAAATGACGGGGTTAAGCTAGTTGGATTATAACTTACCACTGTCTTAAGAAATACCAATATAGTCACTTCTCCTCTGAACTGTCGATCGAGAAAAAAACCCCATAATATACTAGAAAGGTAGCATGTGCATCGTACTTGATAAATTCGCAATTAATATTTCGAATGTACAATAGCGACTTCCGCCCAACATGAAAACAGGACAGATTGATGTACTTGATAAATCATCCCATCCCCTCTCCCCAACGTATGAACATAGAAATAGCTTTATGTGATTTAAATACGTACTAACTGCATTACATGTAAACTGCATGATGCTGTTCGATAAAGATCTTTAACTAGAACAGGAACAAATGAATACCTGAATGAAATAGTGTTGTAATTAAAGATCATGCATGTGATATAGAAGTTTGAAAAAAATTCAATGTTTGTTATAAAAGAGGTTGAAACAAGTCACATTTTGATATCAACTCGGTTGTATTTCACTTTGACGATTTCAATTACGGAAGACGAACCGCAACCAGGAAAAAAATGAACACCTGAATGAAATGATGTTGTTATTAATAAAAGAGCTTGAAACAAGTCACATTTTGATATCAATTCGGTTGTATTTCACTTTGACGATTTCAATTACGGAAGACGGACCGCAACCAGGAAAAAATGAACACCTGAATGAAATAGTGTTGTAATTAAAAATCATGTACGTGATGTATAACACTGAAAACTATTATTATTATAAATTTTATATCCTAATTTTTTAAAACATGACGATGTGCACGCCATGGCGTGACAACGTACATAATTATGCAGCTACGCCTCTGATATATTTTCTATATTTAAATCGGTGTCGACAATGATTGACTATTTTTCAGCAGGTAACAATTCGAGTTTTAATGAAACCACACGTTACCCTTCAAGTGCCTCTTACAGAAGCTGTCATATTCCCAAAATCTGACCATTTCAATCTTCCTCGGGACCGTGAAAACAAATTCTATTCAAATAATGTGTGAAAAAAGAGATAGATTTCCGTATTTGGTTCAGAAAATAGTGTGCATCCATGGTAAACAATTAAAAAAATTATCAGAAGTCGACTAAGATTTGAATTCTGCAGTGATATTCATATTAGAATTCACAGAAATATGCCTGGTTTTTAACATAGTGTGGGAACCGCGAATAATTTGTACATCTAGCTAAAATTTGCTGTGCTTGTTTCTACCGATGCAATGCCAAATATTTCACCTCAGAAAAATGCCCGCATCCCCGAAAAAATACATCTTTAAGAAATCTTTGTGAAAATTTCTGGCTTGAAGAAACAACCATCTTGGATATGCAAATGAGCAAACTACCCATGATTTCTGGATATGGGGGATTGTAATAATCGAAGTCTACATAACTTTAAAAAACTATATTGTGCGCTATTTATTATCTCTGTTGATTTATTATGCAGATTGACCAAAAATAAGTTCTGCATTGTTCAGTTCAGTGATCATTATTTAATAAAATAACTGTTATTGTTTCCATCTATGATCCTCGATCAATTGGTACGTTGTTGGTCTTTTTCCGACTTTAATTACGGTAATTGGTTGAACTATCGCCGTAGTTTCCGTGACGTCATTTTTAGATGTAAACAATGGCATCAAAGTTTGTGAATGAAATGTACATAAAACTCCATTTACAGGACGAAAAAAGACGAATGGTAGAGAGAAATGAAAATAGTATCTAACTCGAATAAATTTAATACAGATGTGCTTAAGCAGGAAGTATTCGTGTCAGTTTTATTCTGTTAGATACTATCGATGAACCCTGTGTGGTTTGGCGTGAATGAACTTATCAAATGAGCGAATGACTGTTGAGAAATGGGGTATCTTTTTTAACATGTATCGTAAGACGCCATTATCGCGTGGCGAAAAAAAATCAATGTTCATATGCTGCTAACTTTTTGTATAAGGATTACAAATTACCAAGACTTCATCTTTACGTACCTTGCTGCCAACTGCATACGCGCTCGTGCACATTTACCGGAAGCTTTGCTTTACAAGTTTAAAAATCCCGCGACAATAAAAAGTGGACGAAAACTGCCTCGGACGAAAATTGCCGACGTTACTCTAAATTGTCTCATTGAAAATTGCAGGGACAGCTCATTTATTCGTGCATCGTTCAGATCAATATAAGCCCCTTGAACATCCAATTGGTCGACATATAATTTATTCTCAAAAATGAAAAAAAAACCATAGAAGATAAAAGAAGACATAGACCCCCCCCCCCCCCAGTGCATTTATATGGTCGTTCTTTTATGATTAACAGCATAAGACATGCATGATGAAATGCAAAGCAAAAATAAAGTACCGCACTGTCAGAACAGTTTAAAAATCGAATCAAAAACTCATAACACACCAATACATTACCGCTCACTTTCCTCGCTCGGTACACTAAGCCACTTCAATACAATGTGGCGGGACTAAACTAGTTTTAATGTTTTTAACCTCCCCTCTTTCCACATATTTTCTAAATGCCAACCCTCAAATATAATAGTCTAACAGCATTATTAAACTTACAATCTTGAACATTATACATAATATATCTAATCACTGCGACACAAAACATATTAGTTCTTATTAAAGAAAGCCGATGACCTCAGCCATATTCCGAAATTAACATAAACAATTATTCTGCAGTCAGATCCGACAGATGTAGAAATGGTGGAGGAGTATGTATGTTCATTCGAAAAGACCTGGCATTTTCTCCGAGATTAGACCTCGCTCGTGATGGTATAGACGCTATATGGATAGACATTTTACTTCCAAAGACCAAACCCATCCTGATTGGCACAGTTTATAGACCACCCAAAGACAATGACTTTCTATCTGTATTTGAAGAACAATTAAATAAAATAAACCCTGGTTGTGAAATTTATATCCTAGGTGATTTTAATATATGTATGCTACATAAAATGTCTGTGTTATACAAAAGATATTTAAGTATAATGGCTATGTTTAACTTTAAACAATTGATAAAAGAAGCTACTTGAATAACTGCTAATAGTAGAACCCTTTTAGATCATGTTATTGTAAATTTTGAGGAGAAAGTAACTCAATCAGGTGTTTTATCCATAGGTCTTAGTGATCATTTACTTACTTACTGTACTAGAAAAAATAATTAAAATTAGATCAACTAAAAGGTATAGTCAACTTGAGTTTATTGAGAAGCTGAATAATGCAAATTGGTCTAAATTATATACAAACAGAAATGTAAATTCAGCTTGGAAAATATTTTGTGAAATTTGTATGTCTGTTTTAAATGAGGTAGCACCTATAAGAGAGGTGTAGGTGAAAAATAATACTGAACCCTGGATAACCCCAGAAATCCTGGAGCTTATAAAGCAAAGAGATCACTTTTTGAATAATTACAATAAAAATGATAACCAAATGTTTTATTCAGATTATTGTAAATATAGAAATAAAGTCCAAAGGGAAGTTAAAGAAGCCAAAGCTACATTTTTTTAGAATAAAATTGAAGAAAATAGAAATAGTCCGAAAAATCTTTGGAAACAATTTAAAAGTTTGGGTTATAGCACAAAACAGAAGGAAAATAATAAAATTTTAAATATGGACAATGTCAACTGTCATGATTCAATTACTGTTGCAAACTATTTTAATACATTTTTTACTAATGTAGCTGCCCCACTAGTGGAGAAATTACCAAAGGCAACACAAATTTACGACTTTAGCTCGAATATTTTTAGAAAGTTTTACCAAATGGTGAGTCAAAACAATTTATATTTTGAATTGTCGCTCGTCAGTGAGGATTATGTACTGAAAGAGTTGACAGGTCTAAACCCCAGTAAAAGTACAGGTCTAGATGGTATTCCCTCAAGATTCCTACGAGATGGTGCTAGTGTTTTATCAAAACCTGTAACATATATGGTAAACCTATCAATTACCAGTGGTATTGTCCCTGATGATATGAAAATAGCTCGTGTCTGCCCAATTTTTTAAAAGAACAGCAGACTCGATGTTGGAAACTATAGACCTGTAAGCATTTTGGTTGTAGTATCTAAAATTTTGGAAAAATCCGTTTATTCTCAATTAGAAAAGTATCTAGTTCGTAATAATATATTATACAGCTTACAGTCCGGTTTTAGAAGTTCACATTCTACAGATACCTGTTTGATACATCTTTTGGATCATATTAAAACACAATCATCAAAGGGACTTTACACTGGTATGATAATGCTTGATCTACCAAAGGCTTTCGACACAGTCGATCATTTTATTTTATGTAATAAATTACAAACTATGGGTATAAAGTCTACAAAATGGTTTAAATCTTATTTAATGGACAGGAAACAAAAGGTCAGCGTAAATGGTACAGAATCAAATTTTCAAAATATATCCTGTGGCGTACCCCAGGGTAGTATATTAGGTCCTCTATTATTTTTATGCAATGTAAATGATATGTCAACTAATATTAGTTCAGAATGTAAATTATTATTATATGCTGATGATAGCACAATTTTATATTCTCATAGAAATCCTGAAGTTGTTTCTACTAGACTTGGACAAGAACTAGAGTCTTGCAGTCGGTGGCTAATTGATAATAAATTGTCTATGCATTTGGGTAAAACAGAATGTATTCTTTTTGGCTGAAAGCGTAAGCTTTCGAAAATTGACACATTTCAAGTTGTCTGCAACAATCATACTATTTCTTCAACAAATAGTGTGAAATATTTAGGCCTTAACATCGACAAATTTCTTTCGGGGGAAATAATATTTCAAAATATCATTCAAAAAATTAATGCAAGACTAAAGTCTTTATATAGACAAGGTCGATGCCTGTCAGAAAATTCTCGAAAAACACTAGTGTCGGCTCTCATACAATGCCACTTTGATTACGCATGCTCCTCTTGGTATGAATCTATATGTAAAAAATTACAACATAAATTACAGGTTTTACAAAACAAAAGTATTAGATTTATAAAGAACATGGGTTCCAGAACCAGTATAGATTGTAATGTTTTGGATAGTGTTGGTTTATTAAATGTAGAATACAGAGTGAAACAACTTCGGCTGAACCATGTTCATAAGATATTTTATAACAAAAGCCCGTCTTACATGAAATATAACTTTACAAAAATTAAGGACTGCCATCAACAGTATACAAGATCTAGCGAGTTTAATCTTTGGGTACCATCTGTAAAAGATCAACACAAATTTACTTTTTATTGTAATGCAATAAAGGATTGGAACTTTTTGCCAAATAGTTTAAAAAGTATAAAAAATACGAATGCTTTTAAAATTGGTGTTAAGCAATTTTTATCTGACAAATTTCGAACAAATTGACATATTTTCTAACTTGTAGTTTCAATGATAAAAACCTGCCAACGTCATGAAATCTTTTTTATTTTTTTAGTCAGAGTTAAGTAAGATGAGTGCCAAACGGGACCCCATTGGAAATAAGCCATACGGCTTTCATGGGCTATCCTGATTAAATATCAACTTTTTTTGCTCTTACTTTTCAATGATTCATGTAGTATTGGAATTCATGTACATGATTTTTAAATTTGTATCAGTAAATCATAAAAGGTGGACCGTTTTGTATATGGTATGTCTTATGATATTTTAATACTTTGCATTGTTTTACATTGTCTTATAAATTGTATGTTTACTGTATTTGTAATGTTTGCTGTTGATATTTAATCAAATAAATCTATCTATCTATCTATCTATATTCAAATATTATATAGGGCATCGCAAGACATAATAAATTAAATGTTTTAAAATTTACATAAATAATGTGTTATAGGTGACATAGGCATAATGGTTAGTGTTCTTACCTGTCACCTTGGTGGGATAGTCTGTTCGATTCCCCGGTCAGGTAAAACCAAAGATTAAAAAATTGGTATTGGTTGCTTCTTCCGAAAAAATCAGCTCGAAGAAGTAAAATAAAAGACGTGTTGGATGTAGGGCAGTATAATGTATAAGAATAAATCGACATATTTATCTGCGGCCTGTTGTTTCAGTGAGCAATCATTAACAGAATCAAATTAAGCGTGTCCTTCTAGGACAAAGCAAACAGTATCCAAATTAAATTTGCTCATACCATGATATATAGCTGTATGTTTGTGTGTTTGTTTGTTTGATAGTGTTTAACACCATTTTCAACAATATTTCAGTTATATCGTGGCGGTCAGTTTTATTGGTGGAGGAAACCGGAGGACCCGGAGAAAATCACCGACCTGTCGAAAGTCACTGACAAACTTTATCACATAATGTTGTACACCTCGCCCTGATCGAGATTCGAACTCACAACATCAGTAGTGATAGGCACTGATTGCATAGGTAGTTGTAAATGCAACTACTACATATGGCAAAATCAGGCCGTTTTTCTCATTTGAATACGTCGCCATTTTTTTTTAAATGGCGTCGATGCACTGGTCAATTTCAATGGCAATTTTTCACAAAATTGCTATTTTAGAAGTAATAGAGTTGCTGGTCAATTTGCGATGTGCGAAAATTTACCCTGACACCGTTTTCAGTTCAATTCCCAAATTTCAATTTGCTTTGATATAAAACAGTGGTTCCTGAGTGATATCAGATAAATTAATATTTTTCTTTCAATATCTATGCAAAAAGTAAAAAAATCACTAGAGAAAACGTTGAAAGAAGCACAATAAACAACTGTTACTGTTGATGCGATGCAAAATTATAAAACTTCCGGTCTTAAATATCCGGGAAAAATATGCAAAAATTGCCATAAATAAAGAACAAAGGTTCCCGGCAGCTTTACATTTCAATGAGTCTGATGTCCTGACTACGAATATATGTCAAGGGTCCCTTGAGGTATGTAAAACTTACTGGAAAAATATATATTCCATACAGAATTCTTTCTGCATCTTGACACCGGTTGAAATGAAAATAACTAATCACGTGATCAAAAAGGAATTTGAGGTGCCGTAAAGGGGATATAAGCACATTTTTGTAATGAATATATTTTCAAAAATTAAGTCACGTGACAATAGTCTCATGACTATTCATGACTCATGAATTAAAAAGTAGCCGAGAACACGACGACCTCCCTCTCAATACAGGATGGATTGCAAGATACATCTAACGAGCATAATCAATAGAAATAACACTTCTTTATAGATTAATGCATGCCCTTTTCCTGATATGGAAAAAATCACACATTAATCTATTAATCACATATTTCAACATTGAATTAAAAAGAATACATTGAACTTCCCACACAGACACTAAACTTATGGATATGAGTGATCGATATCGTTTCAGGGATAACAGTCCTGATATATGGAAACACCAAAAAATCTTTCCTCGCCGGACACCGACCTTTTCCAAACGACAATTGACAGTTGTGCGGAAGTGACGTCATGGGATTCACGAGAGGCTTGATATCGTGTTATCAGTGTTTTGCTCCGATATCTGCCCATGGGATTATATCGCTATGGCATTTCCGTTGTTTACGTATGAAAACAATGACGTTATTACTTATAAATATGTGATAAATAACTGTTCTACATCTCGGTGTGTAAGCAGAATTCCAATTGTGCACTCATTTATATGTCTATTTTGTTAAACAGGTATGGCAGCAGGGGAATTTTATAACCATTACGGCGCTGTGGCAGAATATGTGTGTCTGCCATTAATACCGGATGTGCAAACTGATTCACCAAAACTTTCGACCGTTCCAACTTATATTTATGGAGCAGAATATGAGGATTCATATTTTAACGAAACCCCGAATGATGACGTTCCTTGTGCCGTCTGCATGCCGAGTCAAGCACGTGCTGTCATAATGATACCCGGCAAATCTAAATGCTATCCTGGGTGGAAGCTAGAATACAATGGTAAATTAGCAAGTGGACATTGGACGCATAAAGCTGCTACTCAATGTGTTTGTGTGAATTCCAATCCGCAAACATTTGATGGTGGAAATCCTGACATGAATGGAAAGCTATTCTACGCTGTAGAAGCATCATGTGGTTCCCTTCGATGTCCCCTATACAAGCAAAATAGCAAGCTGCCATGTGTCGTTTGTTCAAAATAACTTTGGAGTAATCATGCAATAAGGCTATTATTAAAATATTAGATCTGAAATTGTAGTTGGAGTTTATTCAGCCAGAAGACATTTGAAGGACGAACACATATATTGACCAATGCTTCAGACGTATTTAATCTTCCGATTTTTTAAAGGGGTGGTCGTGGACATGATCGTATGGTAACTTGATTTACAACTAACTATGCTTCAGTGCCTATCACCAGTAAAATTTTGAATTCGAACCCCGCCAATGACGATATGTACTCGATACAACATTATATGATCAAGTTTGTCAGTGACTTTCGGCAGGTCGATTTTTTTTCCGGGTACTCAGGTTTCCTCCACCAATAAAGCTGAAAGCCACAATATTGTCACCTGACGTTTGAGGGAAGAACATATGTAGAGATGTACCATGACACAAAGTATGCCATGCCACAATCATAAATTATATCAACACCAAAAATACATTTGCTGCCATTTCTTACATTTTTAAAGGGTTAGAGAGTAAGATAAAACAAAACAAATCCGGACAAAGTACAAAGTGATCAACTCTTACTCAAATATACGATGCCATACAAACTACTGCATAACACAGAAATATTTATCAATGTTTCAGACATATGTAGTCTTCCGATTTCGTCCTTATTGAACAATACTCAAATACATTAGTAATGCCCATTGTTATTTAATGTCCGATGAGTTGCATAGCAGCTCGTTTCATCTGATAACAAATACTGGAGACAATAGGGTAGATAAAAATGTGGTACTTGGCAGAGTCAACTGAAGGAAGTTTAAATTTCCACAGGACATAAAGTATATGATGGATATGAAAGTAAAAGGGTTAACATTCAACTGGTCAACAGCAATTATTCATAAAAATGGCTGTCCTTAGGAGCTGTTGAATTTGTCTTCTATGTACAAATCGCATCGATGGTGTAATCATAGCTCCTGAGTTCGAGCACCGATCGGATCAAACCAGAGACTTTAAAATTGGTAATTGTTGCTTTTCGCTAAGCACGCAACATTAAGGAAAAGGAGCAGAAACTGGTTGGCACGGTTGTGTCCGAGTGCAGTAACATGTCTGCCCGCGAAGTGTTGTTTCATTTACCTAGCACTATACAAATCCAACTATGCGTGTTGGTCTAGTACATAGCGGACATCATCATCATCTCATTGTATGTAATTTGTTCGTACCAGTATATAGATGAAAAATTACTCATTTGGCGTTAAAAACACTCACTCACTCTCTCTTCCATGCGCAAGAAACGCTGCATTCTCCAAAATCGAGGCATCTATTTGTGTCCTCTTTTTTGAGCATGTGTATTTTATTTGTTTCTGCACAGCTAGACCAGTTGGGAGGGTTGTATCCCACAGCGGTGTCACTAGGTTCTTTATCTATGCCATGTCCAGTGCAGGATTTAGATAAAGAGAGACCCTATGATATTTCGTTAAGCCCCTAACTATTCCTCATACTCACGGATAGAGGATGATTGAAGAGTGTTTAATCAATTCGAATAAAGGCGAGGATGATGACGGGTGCTTTAAATTCTGCAATAGTTTAAAGTGGAGTGCAACTGTGCAAGTAGGATTACTGAAGCGCTGTTTGGAGAGTACAGTGCGTTATGACAGCATATGTATGAAAGTTTAATGACAGTGTCAAAAATAGTATACACCATGACCGGAGGCCCTCTAAATTTTGAGGACCTAGGCATCACCCTGTCATGTCTATGGGTAAATCCTACACTGATCATGCGGTTTCCCCGGGGTTTAGTTTCATGGAAACATCGTCATACCAGAACTGTTTAACATGTTTTAAAACCAACCATATATGGTTCCAATCTTTTCATGAATTATTTAGTTACTTGAAGTCGTCGTAGAAAAGATGGTTGGTTGATGTATAACTTTCAACAATATTTCTTTTATATCGTGGCTGTCAATTTTATTGGTGGATTGGAGGAAACCGGAGTACCCGGACAAAACCACTGACCTGTCGCAAGTCACTGACACACTTTATCACATATTGTTGTAAAACTATTACAAATATGTCTATCTATATAAAAGAACATAAAAATAATGTAGGATTAAGTTAGAAATTTGCAACACATGATTGGGGGTAATGTTTATGGCACTGGACTGTTCAGAGCGTATTTAAATTATTTTTCTGCGTAGCGATTTACATGTGGTATCTAAATAGTTTGCAGCACATCGTGAAATATTCGAGAAACAAGAAAATCAGCTTTGTGTTATTTAACAAATAGTTCATGGTACTGAGGGCCATATGGCAGTTTATGGACCGAGATGTCACACACAAAATAGTGTATGGAACGAAGCGAAGCTCAGGTCTATTTAGTATTTTGTGGGTGACAGACCGGTCCATAAACTGACATTTGGTCCAAAGTGCCGTGAACTATTTGTTATATTATACTTCGTCTCCAAAAACAAGCCCAATTTTCTCCCGAAATAAAGACTCGGAGGAACCGGAAATAAATTTGACGTCATAATGATGAATCATGACGAAGACGTTATATGGACCAGGCCCGGTCTATATACTGCTATAAGGACCGGCTGGCTTACAGAGACACATAGGGAAAATATAAACGTAAAGTATAATATTTATATAATAGTTACTTATGTATATGGCATATGGTGATTTATAGACTACCCAAGGGACAGTAGTATTGACTGCGACTCAGGCATTATCAGTGTTTAAGTCAATACTACTGTCCCAAGGGAAGTCTATATATCCCGATAATCCCCTGTACATAGGTAACTATTATTTTTAGTTCGTTGAAGGAAATAAGACTTTCTTAATAATTTTGCTCATTTTAGTACAATGTTGGTTTACATTGTCAACTGTACGATCTTCGTTGCGTTTTAAAAACGGGACGCAACTCTGAAACCTCTAGCGGTCATTAACATGATAATGCCCGCGGGCATTACCATGTTAAAGACTGGTGGATTTCTTTAACGCAGATTAATGCATGACACATGAATGGAAAAGTCGAATTGAGAACTGATATGGTGGAAATAGCATTGTCGAAGTGTTTTAGAGTTTGACAACTTTTGAACGATGGACACACAGTTGTTTTAGCGGACAGTAAGGGTCATTTGACGCACTATCACATTTAATGTTATCCTCACAATAACTAATGCTATTAATAAAAACTAGCCTTAAAGCGGCACAAAATGGCTTCCAATTATGACGTACATTCACTCCCTGTATTTGGGACTAAAAGATTTCAGGAGATAGTATCTAATAAATTGCGGGGATATGACAAATACTAATCTGCGTAAAGTTAAAAGTGTCTTTTACCTTTACATAAATAATTGCTAATTGGCTACGTGCGGAAAATATGGAAACTATCGTTGAAACCTCGAAACGTCATCTAAACCCTTGTAAAATTGAACATTTTTCGTCGTTTTTAAGAAATTAAGCACCTCCACAGGCATCAACAAACAATACTTTAATAGAGTTTTCTCGATAACTGACGAACGAACGTAACTTTCCGTAACATAACGAAACACTGTTAATTACGTAAAGATCTTTTGAGGGGGACCTTATTGCAACATTTGTCTTCAATTGTTCATTGAGTGTAAGTGATTAGATATATATTATTTTCCTTTCTGTGCTTAAAACAGTTAAAAATTAATATCACTGGCCGAATAATGGTTTCACATTAAAAATTAATATCACTGGCCGAATAATGGTTTCACATTAAAAATTAATATTATATCCTAATATAAATATCTTGAATCTGATTTGATAAAACACTGTCACGTGATATTTATCCATTCGTTGGGTCAACTACTAATCGTAAGGTCTCATAGTAAGGTCCACCGCTCGCGAGGAAATCCCAAGGAAATTCCCACGTGAGCCTCACGTGTTTCCAATTATAGTTACTTCCCTTGATTCAACAGACAACAGACATGGCGTCCATCTGTATTCAATTACGATTTACCATTGGATTTACCAGCTCAATGGATATTGTTCGGTAATTTTGTTGTTGCCCTTTTCCGACAATTATTGTCTTGTCATAACGTATGTCATAAAACATGCAAAACTACATGTATTCAATCTCTTGGTCACTTATTGTCACTCATTGTCTGTCGAAAAGCTACAGATATTCCAACACTTGGTGTCCATCAAAATACGACATGTGTTTAATCACTTGGTGTCTCTCACAAAGCTACGTGTAATTGGTCACTTGGTATCTATCACAAAACTGCATGTATTCAATCACTTGGAGTCTGTCACAAAACTACATGTATTCAATCACTTGACGTCTGTCGCAAAGCCGCAGGTATTCTATTACTTGGTGTCTGATGCAAAACTAATCGATATAATATACCAATTATCACCCTTGTTGGAGTGTGACCCGATGGTTCTTCTCCCAGAGAAAAGTAAGATCACCCGAGGGATTGCCTGAGGGTGATGATTGTATAATATCACTGGCCGAATAAAGGTTTCACATTACAATCTGTATACAAAATAAACACTATTTATAGATATACTTCAAAGGGAAAAAGGGGGGGGAGGGTTTCAAATTCATATATATATATTTTGAATATTTCTGATTAAAATTTTCGCAAAACTAATAACTTTGCTAGACTTGGGAGAAAAAACATAATATGTCTAAGGAAATCAGGTAGTATAATGCTTAAGTAAAACTGGATATTGAATGGAACATTTCTGATTTCATATGTAAAGAAAAATTAATGATTTCATTCCCACAAAACGTGTCTGTCCCATGGTAAAACAACAGCCCCTTTTAGGATGGTTTATACTTCTTCAGCAACCGTCGCCCGACCATTTCCCGATCGTCGTGCACAATTCGTGCGATTTTCGCTATCTATTGTTTCTATTGTTTTAATTAAATAAGTGAAATGCTGTAGAAAAATCTACTGTATACTAGTTTAACCCCGTCACTTTTTATTGAAGTGCCCATACTAAGCATAGAACGGCCATGTATATTTTGCTAGGGATAGCGAATTTACCTATTTCTAGGATTTTTCTATTGAATGTTGGAACTGTTCCGAAAGTTTCATTTTTTTATTTTCATTTTATTATACGTTGTGAAAAAAACATCTCCTAACAATTGAGTTGAAATGTTAATCATTAAAAAAGTCTTCCGTAATTACAATCGAATTGATATCAAATGGTGTCTTGTTTCAATTTCATTTAAAATATACTTTGAAATTCTTTCAGATTTTATATCACGTTTACGATCTTTTATTACAACACTGTTTCACTCAAATGCACATTTTGTTCCTGTTCCAGTTAAAGGCCTTTATCAAACAGAATCATACAGTTTACATGTAATGCAGTTAGTACGTATTTAAACCTTAGAAGGATATTTTTGTTTTTCATACGTCGGGGTGTGGGGTCGCTATTGCGCATGCAAAATATTAATTGCAAACCCCACCCCATTGACTGGCTATATGATACCTGTCTAGTATATATATTTTTTTATTTTTCTCGATCGACAGTTCAGAAGCTAGAAAACAATATGATGAATATTGCTTTTCAAACATGCAAACAATAACTTATGCACTTGATAGAATATTATTTAGAAATATTTCCACTTTATTTTACTTGTAATTTTCCTTTAAGAGTCCCGTTGTTTTTATACTGCTCATGCTCAGCAACGGACCACCTTCGTCAATTGCTATAGGTGATCGATGATCATGAAATTAACTCAGAAAAATAGCACGGATCGTGCAATCTTTAATTATATTTTTTTTATTGATGTATTTATTAATGATTTATTTATTTATTTATTTATATATTCTTATGAATGTATAAACATTTTTTTCGCTTGTATGCATTTTTTTTCTTTTTCTATATCTTATTTCATAACCTGTCGTGTACCCCATTCCCGTACTTCTTAAAAGTTTGACTCGGATACATGTACAAAGACAAGTCCCACGGATTTCGACTGAATCCATTTTTTTTACTCAAATGGTCCCTTTTGATTATTTTTCAGGATTTTTCAATCCTTAACTAGACAATAGCAATACATAAATAACCCTATACTAGATGTATTTTAACCTTAGCTACGATGGAAGAAAAAGACGGTTTACCTTTGATAGTAATGCTGTACTATTATCATACAAAATATTTGATCGCCCCATTACCCTATAGAGACCATGATACAGAGTTCATTTTAGTTCTTCAAGCATTTGAACATCTTACTAAACAATTTCCACCTTTTGGATATTTATCGCTGAGGTCAAATCTGCTCGAAAATGACTAAACCAGCCGTTCTGTTCCCAAGAAGTATTCGCTGTTCTCTTCAGGAGACCATATGAGTTTTGGATTCTGTCTGGTGAAACTTTAAAGTCTTTTCAAACACTGGTGTCAGAGACTTTAAGACTAAACAGAAGAAGCAGATTCACAGGAGGAAATATGAGCGCTGAAAACAGGGTTTTGACAACGTTAATTTGGATGAGACATTATTCAACCTACGCCTTTATAGCATTACGCTTTGCTGTCAGTTTTTCAACTGTTGACATAATTTTAAAGCCAAGCATCCGAGTCTGGTGGCAGAAGAGAGGGCATTGGTCTGAAATACCCAACGTTGTAGATACATTTGACGGAACTTCACATGAGATACAAATTTCATCCAATTAACCCCAACAGCAATTTTACAGTAACCACAGAAAATACAATTGTATCCATAACCAGGTAAAAAATATAATAGTGAAAACTAGTAAGGGAGCCGGTGACCATTTTATTGGAAGGGGTGGGGGCTATGGTTTCTACCCTGGAGTCAAAAAAATGTTATTTTTATGGGTGAAAATCTAGCATCAGAATCTAATTTCCTTGCATTTTGCTTGCAAAAACAGTTTTTTCGTGACAATTCAGCAAAAAAATATTGTGTTGAGAGAAAAAACCATAGCATGATACCCCTCCCAATCCCTTTTCAAATTAAACAGCCGGTTCATAAAGCCATGTTGTAAGGTATTGGAAATCACATTCGTAGCGATAAAAATGGAATCATTTCATATATTTTTGTTCGCAGTTCAAGTTATAATTTCGTTTTCTAAATCCAATGATAAATTATTAGATGAAACAAATAACATATAGAGTATCTAAACTGATGCTAAAGGTTGTGTCAATAATCTTGAAATTTACCAAAATTATATATTATTTATATATTTATTATATCTTTGCAACATAATACTTGATTCATATATATCTTACAGGTTATCATCGACATCGAGGAAAACATAGTTCATGTTCAATTTGGATTTCGTGGTCACGAAAACGACGCAAACTGTTATGGCCAAATAGAGCCCACTGAACCAGATGCACTTTTGAAATTTCCTGATAACTGTTACATTCTTGGAGACTGTATTTATCCAAACGGCTCCCTGTTATAACTCCGTATAAAATAACTGACATAATTCGCCAACCGAGAGCTGTAATACGTGCAAAGCGGAAATTCAACAAGTTACATCGGAGAAGAAGAGTATTTCTTGGAAATTAAAACATTTAAGATTATTGGATCTGTATATAGACATCCGAGGAGGATGATAGCTTCCATTGTGGAACCTAGTAGTAGTCTGGAAAAGCGACGCGCTGAATACTATAGATACCTGTAATCTATGTAAATAAAGATGAGATCACTTAATTTGTCCGCTTCTAGTAAAAGGAAATGCCACCCCATGTCCAGAAGAGAAACTCGTTTTATAATCTTTATTCGCTTACCTTAATGAACATAGGAAATGAACCCTCGAGTGAACAATGTATCTATCGAGGTGCTCAAAACTGCTCTGGTTCCAAGTTCGTACAATTTTTAGAACTTATTTAAATGAATCGCAGCTTAAAATCCTATAATGTTGTGGTAAAGTGGCATTTGCGAATTAATAACTAACTGTTTAGAGAAAAAAGTATGAAAACCAAAAGGTCAAGAGAAAGAAAACATAAACCGGACAAGCAGCGCAAAACGCACTAAAAAACCCAGATAAAACAAAATATAACACAAGATCGATAAACAAAAGACAGGACACAAACACAAAAAAGCCCCCAAAAAAATCTCAAATACAAAAGCAAGAGTTTCGCTTCAGTCGGAAGAACCGTTGAAAGACGATCCGAAAGAGCAAGCAGTTCATTGTACTCTTCATTAGTCTTACTTTATATAGTCATTGCATTCAAGTTTGCCCTCTCCGAAGGCTGACATCAAGTATTACCTTTTTGTCCAAATTTCATACTTCCATCAATTGCTTTTGGTTTATACCCATAAATAACACAGACATTGATCTAGCTGCATCGTATGCCTCACAAATTTTTATCTTAATTGACAGGTCGCCTTAACAGTGCATGCCACAGAAACAGCATACATGTATCAACTTAATTTGTTTAATTTCATTTATTCTTATTCGTTTACAGAGTGTATTCATTTTTAGTTTTAGTCCATAGCAAAACACATCTTTGAATTGGTCGTTATATACAAAATTAAATTTAGACAGGTCAAAAGAAAAAAAACAGTAACGAAACATAATTATATTCTGCGGATATTCACGCAATACACGATCCTATTGTTTGTTTCGGATGCTTACGTTGAGTTACGTTCGTACTTTGTCGTTCGTCAGTTATCGAGAAATCTCCAGTGGTATATGTATTAATTGTATCAGTCTGTTGAATTATGTTTTGTTTGGTGTACGACTGCGCATGTGCTTATTTCTTCAAAAAACCTGCGAAATATCTTCAAAATCCAACGGAATATAGTAAACATTTCAAGTTCATGACGTCACAACGACGTCAAAAACTCACTGAATTTGTTGGAAACAAGTTTTTAAATCAAAAGTATGATGTCGTCTATAAAATAAAGCACATCATCTCTTTTTATGAAGTGGTTTATTAGATTCATTAGAGATGTGGTCATATTAAGAGATTATTACATGCCATTTTCCATATCGGCCTTGGTATCATCACGATACTACCATAAAAACGTAGATATCGAATTTAGTGTGCACGACACATGTCTGGAATAACCACCATCGACCGATTAGAAAGACAAATAATATAAAAGTCTTTGGGAGTAAGAAAAACCACATGGTCTAAACAGGATATTTAAAATCAGCCACGGTCACCGATACAAGAGGGAGGAACAGCTTAATTTTAATAACAATTACATGATTGAGGAACTGTAAATGTCAAAAATAGATACCGGTATATCACTACAAAGTCAAGAGATTCGGAACAGACCAGTTTTTGTGCTAGATATTCTGAAAAGTATCTGAACATTCTGAAAATTACTAAAAATTCTGAACAGATTCTGAACATTACTGAAAATTCCGAACAGATTCTGAAAATTGCTGAAAATTCTGAACAGATTCTGAACATTGCTGAAAATTCTGAACAGATTCTGAAAATTGCTGAAAATTCTGAACAGATTCTGAACATTACTGAAAATTCTGAACAGATTCTGAACATTACTGAAAATTCTGAACAGATTCTGAACATTACTGAAAATTCTGAACAGATTCTGAACATTGCTGAAAATTCTGAACAGATTCTGAAAATTGCTGAAAATTCTGAACAGATTCTGAACAGATTCTGAACATTGCTGAACATTCTGAACAGATTCTGAACAGTGGAAATTGCATCAACTTGAATGATCTAAAGTAGTTTTATATATTTTCTATTTCCTTTAGAGAGATGGTTTATATATTTTTTAAATACTTTCACAGTGATTTGTTTGTACATACATGTAGGGTGTCTCAATGCTACACTTATGACCCCAGTTGTATCGACTCAGAGATAGTAATAATAACGTAAGTATGTTAATCGGTAGAAATCCGATATATATTTGTATCATTTATAGTGTAAGGAAGAAGTTCCGCTCAACTGCAGTCTAGAGGCTATTCCACATTCATTTTCGGGTATGAATTAAGCTTATTGTTGAAAACTCTACTGTGACTGTGAAATGTAGAACAGCAATTAAAGCGATGCTCCTTTGCTTTATAATATGTGTAAGTGTAATGCTGGATAATACCTCGTGTCCGGTGCATCCATACCCTTTCTTACTAATCCATTTAGAAAAATCCTTAATTAAAAAAGCAATTACATTTTTATTACATTTTGCTAAAAAAAAGACAAATAATCACAAAGGCTAAAACCTTTAATTTCACGTTCAGGTACAAATGTATATTGATGATGTTCTGTGTATTAATAATGCAAACTCGATTCTATTAATATACCACAAAGAATTTGAGATAAAATAAAAACAGCAACCGCCTTTACCCCGTAAAGGGCAGTTTTCAGTTGGATACAGCCCTTTTGAGACAGGATCACACGTCTGACCAATGAAATTGATGCGTAAAAATACAACACACAGCATTGGAGTCTTGCAAAAGCGGGTGGGGTGGGGTGCCATATTGAAACGTTGATGAATTTTTTTTATCATCACTGTTTAAACTTTCTTTTCATCATTTACAATCTATGTACAAACATTAAGAATGCTCTATTATTGTTTTGTTCCAGACCGGAAATAAGAGTCTTAAAACTTTGCCGAAAGTTCCGGTTCGATCCATGAACAACTTGTCTCCAGGAAATGTTATAAGGTTCAGATACTGTGGTTTACCACACGAAGCAGTGCGTGTTAGAATTGCAGAGGCAGAAAATATCAGGATAAATGTGATCCATTACAATTATTCTGGAATGTTTGGAACCAGAGAAGTTGTCTCTGCTAAGATGTTGTTGTAGAAAATTTCTACTTGATTAAATAAAAGGTCCATGAGATCTACAGCAAAATACTGTGCATATGGAAACGTGTTGCTAAGGACCGGGCATAACTATGAATAAAAATATCGAAATGTATTTTTGAAATATGAAATGACATTTGTAGTGTGTATAGCTTCATAAAAATGTCATGCTTAGTCAAATAACAAGTCAAAAGATCGTAGATGTCAAAATCCAACCTTTAATTGCAATAATATAGGCTAATTTAATGTTTACAAAACCGCTGCTAGATCTTGCTAGGGTAACATAACTACGCAAAAATACTATATGCTACCATAGAGCATTGGAATATCATTTGTAGAGTGCACATACACATAATATAACATTTTGTCGAAAAGATTATGCAAGATATGTAAAATAAAACAACCATATTTGAATTTCCAATAATTAATTGGACCCTCCTCCATTTACGTTGCTAAGCAACAAAGAACAAAGTAAAATCATCCAAAAATGTATTGTTCTTACCTTTCAATAATTGTGTTTAATATTATATCTATATAAACAGTTTCTGAGATTGAGCCAAGATTGACCCTCATCATACCCACTCCTTTATCACCTTATGTTGTAACGAGTACTTTTTGCCATGTTCGAATTTAAACTCACAAATCTAGTGGCTGTAAATCATCGACAATCCCCATTTCAATTGTCTAAATCTACAACCAACAAATAAATTAATAACACAATGGGTCATTATGTAAGCGTACTTTCTTTCCGGTGTGTAGAATGTCCGGGTACGTAAATACCCTAGTGTAGCTTGCACTAGTGTGTTTATTCCGTCAGAAGAAATACACTAGTGTATTTCTGTCGTGGACTTTCTACCCTAGTGTGTTTTATCGAAAATTCATGTACTTATTGTGTCTGCAAGAAAGTTAAAATGTTTTACAATATGTATTAGATTAAATATCGTATTGCCGACGACACCTCATCTTTTATAACAGAGTAAAATTATGTTTGATTGTATTTTGTATTTTAAGTCAACAAAAAGGAATATCTATGTTCTGAATTCATACTACGCACTTGCGTTAAGGTTGACAGTCACGTTAAAAAACAGCATTGTGTGGGCATTAGCAGGCAAAACAGGAAAACAGTATACAGTGTTATAAAGTCGACCATATTATAACAAATCATATACCGTGTGACTAGGTGTGCCTTATAAAGCTTTGAATAGGACTATTGGCTCATTTACGCCGCAGTTCGTCTCCAACTTACATAGTAATTGTATTAGGGAGATTTTTTTTAAATATTTCATACTTTTAAACAAGGAGAAATTGTTGTTGCTTTGTTTTATATGCAAGAAAGAAATATGCGCTAGTTTCATTTTCCGTAGAATTTGTGTTATTTTACGTGAGATAATTTATGTTATCCTATTTTTCCAAGAAAGGACAAATCCCTTATTTAATGTGTTATTTTACTTTTTCGTACGTGGCAGAATCTGTGTCATTCTATTTTGCCATGAAGGACAAATCATGATTTAATACCTTCCATACAGCAGATTTGGTGCTATTTGACTCTTCCAGGAAAGGCAGAATTACCTCCCTGTTTATTATGTCACATTAACATATGAATGAGTATTTAACAGAATAAAATACTACAATGACAACACAAGATAAATGAATAAGGTAAGCTAATTTAAAGTTTAAACTTTCATTGTACAATGCATGTTCTCGTTGAAATTGTTTTTAATGAAAATGGTAAAATTCATCAGTGATAAATTCAGGATTTTGAGCTATGGAATCATACATGTTTTCATACCCCTTATTTTATGTTTTCTTTTACTCTATGAATTGTACTTTTAAGTTGGAAAACCTCTACATGATGATATCTTCAGAAATTTACAGATTGTTGGAATTTTTTTTTACAATAAACCATAAAGAAGGAAAACTCACAAAACATATTATTATTAAGGGTTAGAATTTGTGTTATTAACGCCCCTTTCAGGCATATTTCAGTCAAATGGTAGAGTTCTGAACGTTCAACCAATTTTACTAAAATAATTGGTGTTGCAGTGTACCAACGGTGTGAGTTCGAGTGGCTGAGCGATTAATTTTTTAACGCAAAGTGTTTCTTCACTAGACTCTGCCAACAGTACTGTATCGTTGGCATAAAGAACAGTGAATGATTTCACACAAATGTGTAATTCGTTTTCGAAATCTTTGAAAATGTTTTTAGCGCCTTGTACATTTTTGATTGTCAAAAAAAGTCTCTCAATTATTTAGATATAGTGCGCACAAAAAAGGAAATAGATATATTTTTACCTTGTCTAACACCGTTTAAACATGGGAAGAAATTTGAAACATAATCTTTATCAACAGTTTTTGATTGTATTATTATTATACAAGTTTAAAATTACATGGTACATGTTACCCTTATTATTACACATAAATAACTTGTGCTACAAGCCATCACGCCACACGGTATGGAAAACCTTTCCGACGTCTATATATAAATGCACAGAAAAGTTTCTTTTTCTTCAGTGTTAGTAGCTCAAAGCGGTCATATTCATAACAAAAATGTTGACTAGCATTGTATATTTTTTCCTAAACTCTGTCGGGTTTTCATTTAAGAGGAGAAATTCGTCAGAGAAAGATTTCAATCTATTATTCATAACTGATGTAAATAATTTACCAAAGCAACTCAAAATAGTAATAGGTCGAAAGTTTTTAGGATCAGTTGTTGTCCCTTTGTTTTTTATAAACTGGCACAATGTTGCCTGCGAGCCAAGTATCGAGAATTATACCAGAGTTAAAAATAAGATTAAATAGATCAACATATAATGGTAAAACACGTCTGAAGTTGATTTTATTAATTCATGTCTTACCATATCGTTCCCAGACGCCTTATCATTTTTTGATTTCTTTATAAATGTTAAAATTTCATGAGTTTTCTGGTAAACTTTCAGAAAACATTCTTAAATCAACATCATCATGATCAAGAGCGGAATTTAGATTTTTAAGCAATTCGTACAATTTATGAATATAATCACAGAGTAACTTCAAAGGAGCTTGGACTTTGAAGATAAATTGTAACATGCAATGTTCAATAAACTATATCTTGTTGTTATTTCTATCTCATAGTTACAGTTGGATATACATGTACTACAAAAGAATAAATGGTTCGCACCTATCCTACTTTCCATAAATTTTCAGTGGCATTCAGAAGGCGTTGATCCGGTTGACCCAACCATTCACTCATTTCTATGTAGTTCTTATATATTATTGAACTTATTATCGTCCTGAGTATAGCTGAAATACTGCTCGCTTGACGTTAATCAATAATCAATTAATCAATTTACCTCCTGACATAACTTGTGCACTTGCTCTTGTAAAAGACGGAATGCCGATGATAATGATCCTTGATTTTTCCGGTTTAACTTTGGCAATTGAATTGAAATAAAGACTACTAATTTACTTCCGAAATAAAAACATTGAGAAATATGCTTCAATTTATTTATGTATTTTCTCAAAAATGATATGCAGAAACTATCCTTGCACCATATGTTAATTGTATTTGATTCCAAATCAAGCTTAACCCACTACACATTTGACAAAATAAAATTTCTAAGTCAACTACATATTTGTATTGCTCTACTTACTATTTTATTTCTCAAAATTTATGTTCAAAAGTATACTTGTTGCTCATGAAAATTGTGATTCCGTGGGATCATTTTTAGTGCCAGGAAATTGCGAGAATGCAGGACTTGCACCATTTACCCCAGAGCTTCTGGGGGCTTAAAGCACCCAGATCCCCTGTCGTAAGGCTACATCTGCGAGGTGGGGGAGGGTCATTTCATGACCCTCCTCCAGACTCTTAACAGATTTGAGTACACTTCATTTTGGGGTAGCTACGCCCCTGGACTTGACCCCATATTACAGGGGAAGTCATAGAGAGGGGAGTTTAACGTGTAGTAGAGAGATGATGATAATATGGCGTCTTTCTTTTCGGAATGTTTCTAGGCTTATCTGTTGTCATAAAGATCTTAAAGAGGCTTTCCCTATTTCCTGTATATTGCGATTGGTCGTTATTAATATATTGATTATGTGATTAATATGTAAACAAATATTTCGTATGCATGTTAACCTGATTTGTGACCCGTCAGAGGTCAATACTTTTGTTAGTTAGTCAAAAATAAAATAAAATGCACTGTGGGAGTTTTTCAACGTGAGAAAGGTGAATAAAAGTTGAAAAGTGGAAACGTACTGACTCGTAATTATTTACGGGGAGATGGAGTTCTTCAGTATAAATTGACATGGTACAATTTGTGGTTGTATTTTTTGGTCTGCAGCTATTTGGTCTATAAGTAGTTTGTAGACATTTTGTATTAATATCGTTGACTTGGATATTGCTGTGTTGGCTTTGAGACACACCACAGCGTTTGTTCCCTCTATTTTTTGTCTTGCTTTGTATTTTTATATTTTATGTTGGAATTACTGTGTTGCTCTTGAATTAGGTAATGGCATTTGATAATGCCATTTGTTCTTAGAAAATGCATACTAATTGTTTGTGGATAATCGTACGTGTTGAATACCATATTACTATCACTCAAATGTATTAAGATTGATTTACATGCTTATTTGTTAGATATTTTGCAGATACTAATAACACACCAGGTATCCCGATCCGTCGTCCACGGAGGGATCCGTCATCCACGGAGCAATCGGCAGTAAACAACTGTTGAGGTAGGTATGTTAAGTCTGATTTTATAAATATTTGGAGGGATAATCCTGTATTATCAAGTTAGCTGTAGAAATGTACGATATATAAGCTTCACGTGCGTGCAAGCTAACTTCAAATTGATAGACAATTAATGAAAATATCAATCCTTGAACTTGACAATTTACTGAAAAGTAACGACTTTTAGTTTTCAAGAGTTGATTTTACCAAAAAGATAGTCTATTTCCCTATTTTTTTGCAATCAATTTCAACACCAATGTATCTCACATCATTCATATTAAGGCCAGTACATTACTCTTTCTCATCTCTGTAAACTTGGCGATTTTTAAAGGATGGGTAGAAAAAAATAGGATCCGTAATACACGGAGCATGATCCTGTTCAACACGGAGCGTGTTCTTGCAAATTATCAGTAAACCACGGAGCACATAGCTGAAATACAATTCTTTTTTTCATGTCACTCGAGTGTGATTGGGTAATATAGTGTTACACATGTAATTTCATTCGTCCGTCCGCTCATGCGTTGGTCAGTATGAACGTCCATGCGTCTGCCCATGCATCCGTCACACATATTATGAAAAATCATAAATATTGGCCCATATTGATCTATGATAATAGCCATATTACCGGTATAATACTTGAACATGTTGACCAGTTTTATTAATGTATGAGTGGTCGGTTAAGGTCTATTGTAGGTCATACCCAGAACTTAAGTATTTGTATGACGTGCACTTTCCGGTCAGGTTTATTACTCGTTCAAGTCAAAATTCAAGGTTATTCAAATAAAATAGCGAAAACTAACCTAGTTATTTTTTACTCGGCTTCTATAGTTAAGTAAAAAAATACCATTTGCTATACTTAACGATACTATACTTATTCCCCCGCGGGACGAGTCTGCACACCGAACTAATAACCCCCTTTAAGTACAGTATAATAAAACAAGTGTGTCCTTCGGGTCAGTGAGAAATAACTCATATCTCTATGTGATATGGATATTAATTTTTCATGAAGGCCAACATTGGCTATTTCAAACAATGAATGATTTTATACATCGTTGTTCCTGAAAGAGTCGAGGCCATAAAATAGCTAATCATTCAAGAGAAAAAAAGAGAATTCGGAGAAGGACCACCTCAATACACAATTTAAACTTAGTTTTTCCCCAATAGACCGTGAAAAGGTCTATCCTAAAATGTGTATGAATAGGATAATGCTTATCATTGAGTATATGAATGCAATTTGTGTTTAAAAAATAAAAAAATAATCATTTTTATCCTGCAACTAGCTCATTTTGTATACGAATACTCAGTAGTGATATTTGTATACTATACGATATTCGTCTGCTGGTGCCCTGGGCGGGTCATCCAAAGGAGTTTTGCATTGTGCTCTGGTTCACTGCTCAAAGGTTTTAATATGCAGGCGCGGATTCAGGATTTTATGTTATAGGACACCCTCCTTCGTATGACCTTTTTTATTACTATTTTTTGTTCTTTTAATTTATTTTTCTAATATGAAGTGGGGAGGGGGGAGGGGGCTGAATCCGCACCTGTTATGACGTCATATAATAATTAAAGAAATCACATCAACCGTTTCCAGCTTTTTGAAACTTATGAAAAGGTGAAATTACGCTAAAATCAAATTGTTTTATGATTGCACGATGAAAACAGTACATGCACATTGTCGAAAAATAAAATATCAAATTCATTTGCATTCGCCGCAAATCAGTGGAAAAATCTTCGGCGAGCCTTACATTTCGACCTGTTTTTAAGGCTCGTACAAATAAATTTGGTATTTTTCGACAATGTATATGTATTGTATATTTATCTCTTAGGAAACAACTTACATTATTATAGATAATTGCAAACGCCAACAAAGGTGATTTTTAAATATTAAAAAATACAAAAAAAATGGGGAAACTCAACTATTTCTACAATAATCAAATAATTTTGCTCCGTGTTTACCGGACCATTGCTCCTTATGTCACGTATCATTTCGAAAATTAGCTCCGTGTATTACGGATCCTATTTTTTCTACCCATCCTTTAAAAATCGCCAAGTTTATAGAGATGAGAAAGAGTAATGTACTGGCCTTAATATGAATGAAGTGTGATACATTGATGTTGAAATTGATTGCAAAAAAATAGGGGAAATGACTATCATTTTTATAAAATCAACTCTTGAAAACGTGAAGCTTATACATCGTACATTTCTACAGCTAACTTGATAATACAGGATTCATTCTCCAAATATTCATAAAATCAGACTTGACATACATACCTCAACAGTTGTTTACTGGCGATTGCTCCGCGGATGACGGACCCCTCCGTGGACGACGGATCGGGATACCAGGTATGAACAACAGTGCCTGTGATTTTAAATGTTTTAAGCAGATAACAAGCCCCTGTGGTATACTTTCTTTGAATTTTAATATAAAACAAATCATGGATATGCATACTACTGGGGGTAATATTCGACGGCAGGGGAAGAAGATCATTTGGGAATGTATTTTTCTATATTTATAAACATGAGATTACTTCACAAGATATAGTTTGTGGTAACTATGTCTGATATGTTTTAGTAATATCTACAATGCTACACATGAACATGACAATCATAAAGCTTTAGTTTGACAAATTTTCTAAAATATTTGTTTGAATTTGTACTTTGAAATCTCNAAAGAAAATGTCTTGGGAATTAATTTGACGAATAATTGTTTTAATATATTATGCTTCAGTAAACCACATAATAATCTTTCAGCGCCAGTTTTTAATATATGTATCAGTAAACCACAGCAGAATCTTGCAACGCCAATTTGACGATGGATCTTGCTTTCACAATGCATAACACTTGACTAAGCGACTATTTCTTATTAAGAACAGATAATTTATTTTCACAGAATAGTTAATAAATGTATTTAGTCTGTCGAACGATCGGACTATCGGGATGTCGGATTATAGGTCTGACTCCATTTTGTCTAATTAGGCACACAATGATACATACTGAAAAAGAACCATCTAACTAACGGTTGCACAGTGAGCTATCACTATAAAACTCCACTTTAGCGTTTGGCATAGTAAAATGTGGCGATCATTCTCATTTCATTTGGATGTAACTTGTTTTTGTCACGATACATTCTTATCAGAAAAAGTGTTCATTTGGCATAAAACAACAATCACTCACCATCAAATATAACTAATAAAAAAACAGACAAATGCACTTTTTATCAGATTACCTTGAAATTGAGGATTTGTGGTATTATCATATCTACTGTAAAGGGTGGATGAAGTTTTTCTATTTGAGTAATAGCTAACTTATTGATTGTCTCAAGGTGGATCAAGTCTTTCTACTAAGTAATATCTAATTTTTTATGTTTTATATATACCATGGATCTTACTAATTAACTTATTTAAACTAACGAATCCGAAGGATGAGTTGGTTTAAATAAGTTAATTAGTAAGATCCATGGTATATATGGTTTGTAACAGAAATTACATGATTGACAGATCTATCACGTCTAAATCATGGAATAACAGGTCTATGACGTCAAAATTATGGAATAACAGATTTATGACTTCAAAATCATGGAATAACATCAAGATCTTTATGTTAGACCATGGTTTGTAAAAGTTCACTATTTTTAAGTTGATTACTGCATAAAAACAGNTTATGTTACAGATTACCTTGAAATTGAGGATGTGTGGTATTATCATATCTACTGTAAAGGGTGGATGAAGTTTTTCTATTTGAGTAATAGCTAACTTATTGATTGTCTCAAGGTGGATCAAGTCTTTCTACTAAGTAATATCTATTTTTTTATGTATTATATATACCATGGATCTTACTAATTAACTTATTTAAACCAACGAATCCGAAGGATGAGTTGGTTTAAATAAATTCATGAGTAAGATCCATGGTATATATGGTGTGTAACAGAAATTACATGATTGACAGATCTATCATGTCAAAATCATGGAATAACAGGTTTATGACGTCAAAATCATGGAATAACAGATTTATGACGTCAAAATCATGGAATAACAGATTTATGACGTCAAAATCATGGAATAACATCAAGATCTTTATGTTAGACCATGGTTTGTAAAAGTTCACTATTTTTAAGTTGATTACTGCATAAAAACAGCAAAGGAAAAATGCGTATTTATGTTACAATTGCTATTTCATATATCCTGACAAGACCACCATCTTTACACGTTACTATGTATTCAAGGAAGTTTTAAGTTTCTGAGAATAAACTTTTAATTCATATTCCTAGTATAGTTAAGCAATATCATGTGGAGTAAGCCAACTTGGATTTCAGATCAACACTATTTAGATTTAATCTTTCTAGTATGTATTTATTTTTCCTATATAGTCCTATGTTAAAGTTATGTCCTGTGGTGTCTGCCATCTTGGATTTCTGATTGACACAAAATCACACATTTTGTAAAGGTGTAAGGACCATCAGAGGAACACTCCAGCTGTCAAATGTTTTTTTTTTTTTAAATTCAGGTCATAATATGTTTTTTTAGTATTTTGACCTGTTGTGATGGTCTTCTTGGATTTTTTATGTACATTTTTTGTACACAAAAAATAAATATTTTCTGAGACATTCTTTTTCCCCCAGCTCATAATTATGTTCCACCCATCATGTTCTGCAGAAAGGGCGACTTTATATTTCTGATTGATACACATAAAAAATATACATACGCATTTTGCAAAGGACCAAGCCAAAAAAGCACATTCCATCAAAATCTGCTCTCCAGTGTCTTAGTGTTTTTCAGATAAGGACAATTTTTATATACTAGTACTTCCCCATAAGGGTCCTATGTTAAATTTGCCATGTGGTGATGGCCATCTTTGCTAAGGTAAAATGAGCTAAAAATTAACTTAAGTTTGCCAGTAACTTCCGACAGGTCATTTTCTCTGGTTTCCCCCATTAATAAAACTGACTGCCACGATATTACTGGAATATTGTTGAAAGTGGTGTTTAACACCATAAAACTAATCATAACTAGTGATTATACAATGTAGTACAATTTTCAACAGATACACATTTTAATTTTTGTCTTTTAAACAAATAATGGAAATAAACACTCAAATTGCAGACACCATCCCTTTAAAAGTATACATGGCATATACTCCACAGAGTACAATTTAAATAGTCCTTGATTGTAGCAATTCCAGGAAGAATGGTAATAAAAAACATAAACAATTTCAGTTAAAATGATCTTTTGTCAGATTTAACTCAATAAAATGTTTGTTTTCACAGCTTTTTTAAATACACATGTATTATTCCCATGAATATGTTGAGAGTCAATGAAACTTTTTAGAATATTGTAAAGTGTACCAGCTAATAGGATATAATTTCATTTCCACATATAAATTCTTCAATTCCAACCAACCAACCAGTGCACGGTGCATATACAGTAATTTCAGTATGTCCCATGGAATGTGTTTGAAATTAAAATCTAACATTGTCATATCAGTCTAGAATCTTCATCCTGGATCGTTCAGCATTTTGTAGAGAGCTATGCAGTTTTGTCTGAAAAAAAAAAGACAATGTATAATATTATAATCGCAGAAAAATATATAATAATTGAGTAGAATGTAACCAAAAATAAAAATGCATTTATACCAATATTTGCACTAATGCAATATTACTTGAAATCATGATAATGNGAATAAGAAAAATGCAACCAGACGAAGATATCAATAATCAAATCCTTTTTTTTGTATGAACAAAATATTATTTAATTATTTTTCACACATTATATATAATTAATAACGTATGTACACTGCAGTATTTGCGCTAACCCACTTGCCAGAAGCCCAGGGCAAGTAAAACTGGATTTGAACAAGTGAAAATTATGACAAAATTTGTTTTGATAAATTTAAAAACCTATTAATTGAAAAAAAAATTCAAGAGCTAGCATTGTGGGATAAGTAGATAATATTAATAAAAACAGATGACAACAACAGAAAGTGATTACAAAAGTGAATGTGTCTGTCTTACAAAACTTTGGTAGTTATTTGTTGACTTCAACATTTTTTAAAAGTGTTTAATAGTAAAACATAAAATTTCTGAGGTTTAGAAAAGTTTTAAGTAAAACAAAATAAAATATTTGTATCTCAGTAACATATCCGTACACAACATATATAGAACTGCATGATTCATCTATTTAGACATATTATGAGGATAATTTTAAACCTATAAAACTGTCTAAGGAGGAATGCTAATATTACACATGCAATTTTACATACTTTATTTGAGCAATAAATCAAATGCAAGAGACAACCCATTATTATCAATAAAGATTATAATTACAGTAATGTTATTCTAAGTGATGTTTTTTTACGTGAATAGTACATAATCATCTGTATTGTTTTTTTGATAGCCAAAACAATAACATAATGATTTTTAATATACACTTTACATAAACATAAGGTAGGTGTGTCTAAAGTAAGGAATAACAAACAATATGGCTGGCAATTTAAATAACAAACAAACTTGATGCAGCATATGAACACACAACTATTAATTCCTTTGATTACCATTATTCTGAACAAATTATGCATATTCTATTGTATTTAAGACTACTATAAACGTATGTACATTTCTGATGAAATAAGATTATTAATTGTACTTTACTTTGATAACAACACATGGTGGTTGCGACACAGACATTTTTACATGTAAATATTTCACAAAACACTTGGATAACAGCTTAACAGATTAATAATCGTATATATAATTGATATAAAAGTAAAGATAAATCATTTCTACATAACGTAATTTCTTCAATATATATTTGCAAACCTCATATTTTGATAATTCTGATGTTTTCCGTCTTCGGTCCGTAAATATTAAAATTTGGAAAAACATCCAATATGGCGATAAT
>MJUT01061227.1:87567-109531 GCA_002080005.1 Gigantidas platifrons
CCCTTCGATGGGAGATGACTGAGAAAAGTCCTCTCGTTTTGAAAAACATCGTTAATCACTTATTATCTCATTGAACTGAAACAGAAAATGTAAATTTTATTAGAATTTGTTACAAGAAATGTTTTTTTATTTAATTTCAACAATACAACTGAATTCTTGATAAACAGATCCCTTCAAGCTGAATGTCATCTTAAACAGAGAAAATAAAATATCAGACGTGTCGTGTTGCATCTTGTTTTAATCGTTTGATTGAACTGAATCATAAAATGTTAATTTTATCAAAATTTCAGAGGAAAAATGATTTTTATGTAATCATGACTACTGAATTGTTTATAGAATACTTTTGTAATATAAAGTTGTGTTGCTTGTGAAGATTTAATGACAAAATGTCTGTTATTTACTGAGAAATTGTTTGTGTTTAAATATTGTTTCATATTTATTGTTGTAGGGTGATACACCTCTTCACAAAGCAGCAATGAATGGTTTCACAAAGGTAGTAGACCTTCTGTTAAAGGAAGGAGCATCCCTGTCTGTAGTGAACAATGAGGTAATTCAACCCTCAGTAAAACTAAGACAATCAAATATTAAACTCTTCAAGTGATGCGTCATTTTACTCCTGAAACAGAAAATGTAGAGATTTATGACGTTACAAAAAAATATGATTTGATGGCAGCCATTAACAGCTTGAACAGACTGATTTATTACAAGGAATGGAGAAAATATCGAACGTGTCGTGTGACATCTAGTTTTAATTATCGCTATTTTGCGGTATTTTCCTTTGATCTTGCTATTTGAGAATTTTCCATCTGACGCTAGTAGAATGAGATGGACAATTATCGCTAATCGCTAAGCGTTATCAAGGACGCACGCAGTATGATGGCTGTTTTGTAATATGAAGTTTTAATGACGTCACATTACCAAATCCTTTATAATAAGTGATTTACGATATAAAATATTAATGGTGTGTAAAAAATGTCAGTAGGTCAAGAACAAACATTTAATTATGAATAAAAATAGCGATAAAATAATTAAAGATGTTTTCTAAAACTCGAGGACGCTTCTCAGTCATCTCTCATCTCAGGGCTTTGCCATTCGATGGGAGATGACTGAGAAAAGTCCTCTCGTTTTGAAAAACATCCTTAATCACTTATTATCTCATTGAACTGAAACAGAAAATGTTAATTTTATTAGAATTTGTTACAAAATTTGTTTTTTTAATTTCGACAATAAAACTGAATTCTTGATAAACAGATCCCTTCAAGTTGAATGTCATCTTAAACAGAGAAAATAAAATATCAGACGTGTCGTGTTGCATCTTGTTTTAATCGTGTGATTGAACTGAATCAGAAAATGTTAATTTTATCAAATTTCCGTGGAAAAATGATTTTTATGTAATCATGACTACTGAATTGTTTATAGAATACTTTTGTAATATAAAGTTGTGTTGCTTGTGACGAATTAATGACAAAATATATGTTATTTACTGAGAAATTGTTTGTGTTCAAATATTGTTTTATATTTATTGTTTTTAGGGTGAGACACCTCTTCACAAAGCTACAAGGAATGACTTAACAGAGGTAGTAGACGTTTTGTTAAAGGCAGGAGCCTCCCTGTCTGTAGTGAACAATAAGGTAATTAAATCCTCAGTGAAACTAAGACAATCAAATATTAAACTCTTCAAGTGCTGTGTCATTTTACTCCTGAAACAGAAAATGTAGAGATTGATGACGTTACAAAAAATATGATTTGATGGCGGCCATTAACAGCTTGAACAGACTGATTTTTTACAAGGAATGGAGAAAGTATCAAACGTGTCATTTTGCGTCTTTCTTTAATCATCTCATTGAACTGAAACAGAAAATGTTAATTTTATTGGAATTTGTGACGAAAAATGTTTTTTTTATTATGAATTTGACAATGAAACTGAATTATTGTTATACAGATCTCTTCAAATTAAAATAAAATATCAGACATTTTTGTATTTAATGTCTAATCAAACTGATCAAACTGAATTAGAAATTGTTAATTTTATCAATATTTGTTCCTAAATTTTTTTTGTTTATGTAGCCATGACAACTGAATTGTTTATAAATAAAGATGTCAGTAAAACAGATGAATATATTCATAACGAATGCATTTTCAAATGCAGAAAATAAAATATTAGACGTGTCTTTTGAACTGAATGAAAGTAAGTTAACTTTATGAGAATTTTAAAATTATTTTATTTAAATGGCCAGGAACAGAAATTTGCATAATATGTCATGATTAAGTTGATTAGCTGAAACATATTTAGATGTGCACTTTATATTGACTGATTAAAAAAAAAATATCTTACAGGGAACCACTCCATATGATGTTGCACGTTATGGAGCCAAAGATCTGCACTCTAATATATATAGTATAACTAATCGTAGATTTTGAATATCAAAATAAGAACACAAAAGACCGAAGTACGCATAGGATTAAACGAGTGGGCGGAACTTGTTCCGTCCACGAGTTTAATCCTTAATGCGTATTCGGTCACGAGTGGTCTTATTTTGATATTCAAAATCTATGATTAGTTATACTGTATATTATATAGACTTCCAAAATTTCTTTTATTTTATTTTATTTAATTTGTATATTTCATTCCCCGCGTATGAATCTACGAGTAATGATAGTGTGTAATCAATGTGGCCGCACATTCAAACAAGTCAAGTGTTGTCGCTTCGATGAAAAAAGTTGGAACTGTAAATGAAGGACGAGTTTCTGAATTTTATTTGAATATGGGCGGATTTGTAAATTTGTGGAAAAATTCATTGCAATTGTGACTAATATCAGTCCGATTTATCTGAGGAACCAGGCACGATGTGTTATTATTGTCCGAGTCGTGTGTATTTCAGGTGTAACAGAATTCGAACTAAGGAATGAATCAATGTCCTCAAATGAAACGTTCTGAAATCTACCCGACTGGGCTGTAGTTTGATATATATTTTCATTTGTATTGCCATTGAAATTTGGAACATTTGTTTGGACATCTAGAATATTAAATTCTGGCATTTCCACATTTTCCAAGTCAAAATAATTTTCTTCTAAACATTTGGAGACTACAGCTGCCGTATATGCGTTAAAATGATCAGACATTTTTTTTTTTTTTTTAATTTTAAGATTGTTTAAAGCAGACGATTTTTCATTGAAAATGGGTGGTGAAAGGAATTAGGAAAGTGACAATCTACAATGCACTTTTAACATTGCCGGTGTTTGTTTATATTTAAATATGTTGTGTTATGCTAGTGAAATGATTCGATTTAGAATAAGCAAGTGTTTGATTTTAATGTATCAATAAAATGATTCAATTAAAATAATTTATAAAAGAACTAAAACTTTTTCATTTGTTTAATTGTTTCAGTTTACAATCATGTGTGTATTCACCGTAGCACAACAAGGGACGTAACCACTACACTTATAGTTGTCTATAAGTAGTTCTGGCGGGAAAAAACTGATATTTCACATGTGAAATATCGGAATTTATTTCACGGATAAATCTCCATAATTCACACCTATCTATATAATAAAAACCATATAGATCACTGTATCACACTCTTTCATACTGTACACTTTGTTAAAAATATATCATACTATACATTATACAAGTAATTAATTTGATGAAGATTTACTTGTTTGTTCAAAAATGAAGTAGAAGTCGTTCAAGTGTTGTTGTCACATATCACGTTTGAATTTCATAAATATCTTTATTGATGCACAATCCCCCGCCCAAAAAGGGGTTGAAGGAATACAGCACAGCACAATACAATACAAACAGACAATGACAATTAAGTTTCTTTACCATGACAACATTATTGATATTTTATTAATTGGATGAAATATTTACTTTAGGTCTGATTTTATGTAGGTTTAATAATCAATATTGTTCCTGTAATTAATTTCATGATTTCTATCTATAATATTTTATTTTATAATTATAGAAATATATGGACAAAGTGTACACTATGGACATGTCTAGCAATACTGATGAAATAGGCAAGTTATTATCTATTGATGCATACAACCCAAATATTGGAGGAAATTGTGTAGTATATTTAATTAAGGCGAAATTTTGTAAAAAAAAAGAAAAAAAAGAATGACAAATCACTATGATGGTTTGTGATTTCTGCTAAAACAATGATTTTACTAAGTCTTACTAAAGACAGTCAATTGAGACATGTTTCGACTTACAGCATTTATATCATATTAATAAAATGCACATTTTAAATCCTGGAATAACGTCTCATAAGAATCAGTAACACTTGAGTATCTTGAAATAACATCACATGAGAATCAATAACACATTAGTGTGCTGGGATAAGGTCACATGAGAATCAATAATACATCAGTATGCGGGAATAACATCACATGAGAATCAATAACACATTAGTATGCTAGATTGAGGTCACATGAGAGTCAACAATACTTCAGGTCACCCGAAAATCAACAATACTTCAGTATGCTGGAAAGAGGTAACATGAGAATCAATAATGCTTCAGTATGCTGGAATGAGGTCACATGCCAATCAATAATACTTCAGTATGCTGGAATGAGGTCACATGCCAATCAATAATACTTCAGTATGCTGGAATGGGGTCACATGAGAATCAATAACACAATAGTATGGTGGAATGAGGTACCATGAGAATCAATAGTATTTCAGTATGCTGGCATTAGGTCCCATGAGAATCAATAACATGTTACTATGCTGGAACAAGGTGGCAAGAGAATCAATAACACATTAGTATGCTGGAATGAGGTCACATTAGAATCAATGGCACATTAGTATGCTAGAATGAGGTCACCTGAGAATCAACAATACTTCAGTATGCCGGAATAAGGTCACACGAGAATCAATAGCACATCAGTATGCTAGAATGAGGTCACCTTAGATTCAACAATACTTCAGGTCACCTGAGAATCAACAACACTTCAGTATGATGGAATAAGGCCAGACGAGAATCAATAACACATCAGTGTGCTTGAATGAGGTAATATGAGAATCAATAACACATTAGTGTGGTGGAATGAGGTCACATGAGAATCAATAACATTAGTATTCTGGAATGAGGTCACATGGAAATCAATAAAACATTAGTTTGCTGGAATAAGGTCACACGAGAATAAATAACACAGCAGTATGCTGGAATGAGGTAACATGAGAATCAATATCATATTAGTATGCTAGAATGAGGTCACCTTAGATTCAACAATACTTCAGATCACCTGAGAATCAACAACACTTCAGTATGCTGAAATAAAGCCAGACGAGAATCAATAACACATCAGTGTGCTTGAATGAGGTACCATGAGAATCAATAATATATCAGTATACTGGAATACGGTCACATGCAAATCAATAACATATTAGTATGCTGGAATGAAGTCACACGAGAATCAATAACACACCATTGTACTGTGATGAGATCACATGAGAATCAATAACACATCATTATGCTGGAATGAGATCACATGAGAATCAATAACACATTAGTATGCTAGAATGAGGTCACATGTGAATCAATAACACATTAGTATGCTGGAATGAGGTCACATGAGAATCAATAACGCAATAGTATAGTGGAATGAGGTACCATGAGAATCAACAATGATTCCGTATGCTTGCATGAGGTCCCATGAGAATCAATAACACATTATTATGCTGCAATAAGGTGACATGAGAATCAATAGCATATTAGTATGCTGGAATGAGGTCACATGAAAATCAATAACACATTAGTAATCAGTATGCTAGAAAGAGATCACCTGAGAATCAACAATACTTCAGTATGCTGGAATAAGGTTACACGAGAATCAATAACACATCAGTATGCTGGAATGAGGTACCATGAGAATCAATAACCCACCAGTATGCTGGATTGAGTTCACATGAAAATCAATAACAAATTAGTATGCTAGTATGAGGTCACCTGATAATCATCAATACCTCAGTATGCAGGAATGAAGTCACATGAGAATCAATAACATTAATATAATGGAATCAGGTCACATGAGAATCAATAACACATCGGTATGCTGGAATGAGGTCACATGAGAATGAATAACACATTAGTATACTGGAATGAGGTCACCTGAGAATCAATATCACATTAGTAAGCTGGAATGAGGTCACATGAGAATCAATGGCACATTAGTATGCTAGAATGCGGTCACCTGAGAATCAACAACACTTCAGTATGCTGGAATAAGGCCACACGAGAATTAATAACACAATAGTATGGTGGAATGAGGTACCATGAGAATCAATAACACATTAGTATGGTGGAATGAGGTATCATGAGAAATAATAACACATTAGTATGCTAGAATGCGGTCACCTGAGAATCAATAGCAGATCAGTATGCTAGAATGAGGTCACCTGAGAATCAGTAACACATTAGTATGTTAGAATGAGGTCACCTGAGAATCAATAGTATTTCAGTATACTGGCATGAGGTCCCATGAGAATCAATAACATGTTACTATGCTGGAACAAGGTGGCACGAGAATCAATATCACATTAGTATGCTGAAATGAGGTCACATGAGAATCAATGGCACATTAGTATGCTAGAATGAGGTCACCTGAAAATCAACCATACTTACGTATACTGGAATAAGGTCACACGAGAATCAATAGCACATCAGTATGCTGGATTGAGGTACCATGAGAATCAATAACACATTAGTGTGGTGGAATGAGGTCACATGAGAATCAATAACATTAGTATTCTGGAATGAGGTCACATGGAAATCAATAAAACATTAGTCTGCTGGAATAAGCTCACACGGGAATCAATAACACAGCAGTATGCTGGAAAGAGGTGAAATGGGAATCAATAACACATCAGTACGCTGGAATGAGGTACCATGAGAATCAATTACACATTAGTATGCTAGAATGAGGTCACCTGAGAATCAACAATATTTCAGTATGCTGGAATAAGATAACACGAGAATCAATAACACATCAATATGCAGGAATGAGGTACCATGCGAATCAATAACACATCAGTATGCAGGAATGAGGACACATGCCAATCAGTAATACTTCAGTATGTTGGAATGAGGTCACATGAGGATCAATAATACTTCAGTATGCTGGCATAGTATGAGGTCCCATGAGAATCAATAGCACCTAAGTGTGCTGGGATGACGTCACATCAATAACACATTAGTATACTAGAACAAGGGCACCTGAGAATCAACAATACTTCAGTATGCTAGAATAAGATCACATGAGAATCAAGAATATTTCAGCATGTTGGAATGAGGTCACATGAGAATCAATAACACATCACTATGCTGGAATAATGTCACATGCAAATCAATAACACATTAGTATGCTAGACTGAGGTCACCTGAGAATCAACAATACTTCAGTATGCTAGAATAAGATCACATGAGAATCAATAATATTTCAGCATGCTGGAATGAGGTCACATGAAAATCAATAATACTTCAGTATGCTGGTATGAGATTCCATGAGAATCAATAACACATTATTATGCTGGTATAAGGTCTTATGACAATCAATAACACATTAGTATACTGGAATGAGGTACCATGAGAATTAATAACACATTAGTATGTTAGAATGAGGTCACCTGAGAATCAACAATACTTCAGTATGCCTGAATATGGTCACACTAGAATCAATAACACATCAGTATGCTGGAATGAGTATCCATGAGAATCAATAACATATTAGTATGCTGGAATGAAGTCACACGAGAATCAATAACACATCAGTGTGCTGGAATGAGATCACATGAGAATAAATAACACATTATTATGCTGGAATAAGGTCACATGAGAATCAATAACACATTAGTATGGTGGAATGAGGTCACATGAGGATCAATAAAACATTAGTAATCAGTATGCTAGAAAGAGATCACATGAGAATCAACAATACTTCAGTATGCTGGAATAAGGTCACACGAGAATCAATAACACATCAGTATGCTGGAATGAGGTACCATGAGAATCAATAACACACCAGTATGCTGGATTGAGTTCACATGAAAATCAATAACAAATTAGTATGCTAGTATGAGGTCACCTGAAAATCATCAATACCTCAGTATGCTGGAATGAGGTCACATGAGAATCAATAACATTAATATGCTGGAATGAGGTCACATGAGAATCAATAACACATCGGTATGCTGGAATGAGGTCACATGAGAATTAATAACACATTAGTATGCTGGAATGAGGTCACCTGAGAATCAACAATACCTCAGTATACTGGAATGAGGTAACATGAGAATTAATATCACATTAGTATGCTAGAATGCGATCACCTGAGAATCAACAACACTTCAGTATGCTGGAATAAGGACACACGAGAATCAATAACACATCAGTGTGCTTGAATGAGGTACCATGAAAATCAATAACACATCAGTATGCTGGAATGAGGTCACATGAGAATCAATAACACAATAGTATCGTGGAATGAGGTACCATGAGAATCAATAACACATAAGTATGGTGGAATGAGGTATAACGAGAAATAATAACACATTAGTATGCTAGAATGAGGTCACCTCAGAATCAATTGCAGATCAGTATGCTAGAATGAGGTCACATGAGAATCAATAACACATTAGTATGTTAGAATGAGGTCACCTGAGAATCAATAGTATTTCAGTATGCTGGCATGAGGTCCCATGAGAATCAATAACATGTTACTATGCTGGAACAAGGTGGCACGAAAATCAATATAACATTAGTAAGCTGGAATGAGGTCACATGAGAATCAACAATACTTCAGTATACCGGAATAAGGTCACACGAGAATCAAAAGCACATCAGTATGCTGGATTGAGGTACCATGAGAATCAATAACACATTAGTGTGGTGGAATGAGGTCACATGAGAATCAATAACATTAGTATTCTGGAATGAGGTCACATGGAAATCAATAAAACATTAGTCTGCTGGAATAAGGTCACACGAGAATAAATAACACAGCAGTATGCTGGAAAGAGGTGAAATGGGAATCAATAACACATCAGTATGTTGGAATGAGGTACCATGAGAATCAATTACACATTAGTATGCTAGAATGAGGTCACCTGAGAATCAACAATATTTCAGTATGCTGGAATAAGATAACACGAGAATCAATAACACATCAATATGCAGGAATGACGTACCATGAGAATCAATAACACACCAGTATGCAGGAATGAGGACACATGCCAATCAATAATACTTCAGTATGTTGGAATGAGGTCACATGAGGATCAATAATACTTCAGTATGCTGGCATAGTATGAGGTCCCATGAGAATCAATAGCACCTTAGTGTGCTGGGATGACGTCACATAAGAATCAATAACACATTAGTATGCTAGAACAAGGGCACCAGAGAATCAACAAAACTTCAGTATTCTAGAATAAGATCACACGAGAATCAATAATATTTCAGCATGCTGGAATGAGGTCACATGAGAATGAATAACACACCACTATGCTGGAATGAGGTCACATGAGAATGAATAACACATCAGTATACTGGAATAAGGTCACGTGCAAATCAATAACACATTAGTATGCTAGACTGAGGTCACCTGATAATCAATAATACTTCAATATGCTGGTATGATATCCCATGAGAATCAATAACACATTACTATGCTGGTATCAGGTCTTATGACAATCAATAACACATTAGTATACTGGAATGAGGTACCATGAGAATTAATAACACATTAGTATGTTAGAATGAGGTCACCTGAGAATCAACAATTCTTCAGTATGCCTGAATATGGTCACACTAGAATCAATAACACATCAGTATGCTGGAATGAGCATCCATGAGAATCAATAACATATTAGTATGCTGGAATGAAGTCACATGAGAATCAATAACACATCAGTGTGCTGGAATGAGATCACATGAGAATCAATAACACATCAGTATGCTTGAATGAGGTCACATGAGAATCAATAACACATTAGTATGCTGGAATGAGGTCACACGAGAATCAATAATGCAATAGAATAGTGGAATGAGGTACCATGAGGATCAACAATGCTTCCGTATGCTTGCATGAGGTCCCATCAGAACCAATAACACATTATTATGCTGGAATAAGGTGACATGAGAATCAATAACACATTAGTATGCTGGAATGAGGTCACATGAGAACCAATAACACATTAGTAATAAGTATGCTAGAAAGAGATCACCTGAGAATCAACAATACTTCAGTATTCTGGAATAAGGTCACACGAGAATCAATAACACATCAGTATGCTGGAATGAGGTACCATGGGAATCAATAACACATTAGTAATAAGTATGCTAGAAAGAGATCACCTGAGAATCAACAATACTTCAGTATGCTGGAATAAGTCCACACGAGAATCAATAACACATCAGTGTGCTTGAATGAGGTACCATCAGAATCAATAACACATCAGTATGCTGGAATGAGGTCACATGAGAATCAATAACACAACAGTATGGTGGAATGAGGTACCATGAGAATCAATAACACATTGGTATGGTGGAATGAGGTATCATGAGAAATAATAACACATTAATATGCTAGAATGAGGTCACCTGAGTATCAATAACAGATCAGTATGCTAGAATGAGGTCACCTGAGAATCAATAACACATTAGTATGTTAGAATGACGTCACCTGAGAATCAACAACACTTCAGTGTGCTTGAATGAGGTACCATGAAAATCAATAACACATCAGTATACTGGAATGAGGTCATATGAGAATCAATAACACATAAGTATGGTGGAATGAGGTATAACGAGAAATAATAACACATTAGTATGCTAGAATGAGGTCACCTGAGAATCAATAGCAGATCAGTATGCTAGAATGAGGTCACCTGAGAATCAATAACACATTAGTATGTTAGAATGACGTCACCTGAGAATCAATAGTATTTCAGTATGCTGGCATGATGTCCCATGCGAATAAATAACATGTTACTATGCTGGAACAAGGTGGCACGAGAATCAATAATACATTAGTATGCTGGAATGAGATCACATGAGAATCAATGGCACATTAGTATGCTAGAATGAGGTCACCTGAGAATCAACAATATTTCAGTATGCTGGAATAAGATAACACGAGAATCAATAACACATCAATATGTAGGAATGACGTACCATGAGAATCAATAACACATCAGTATGTAGGAATGAGGACACATGCCAATCAATAATACTTCAGTATGTTGGAATGAGGTCACATGAGGATCAATAATACTTCAGTATGCTGGCATAGTATGAGGTCCCATGAGAATCAATAGCACCTAAGTGTGCAGTGATGACGTCACATAAGAATCAATAACACATTAGTATACTAGAACAAGGGCACCTGAGAATCAACAATACTTCAGTATGCTAGAATAAGATCACATTAGAATCAAGAATATTTCAGTATGCTGGAATGAGGTCACATGAGAATCAATAACACATCACTATGCTGGAATGAGGTACCATGAGAATCAATAACACACCAGAATGCTGGATTGAGTTCACATGAAAATTAATAACAAATTAGTATGCTAGTATGAGGTCACCTGAAAATCATCAATACCTCAGTATGCTGGAATGAGGTCACATGAGAATCAATAACATTAATATGGTGGAATCAGGTCACATGAGAATCAATAACACATCGGTATGCTGGAATGAGGTCACATGAGAATTAATAACACATTAGTATGCTGGAATGAGGTCACCTGAGAATCAACAATACCTCAGTATACTGGAATGAGGTAACATGAGAATTAATATCACATTAGTATGTTAGAATGCGGTCACCTGAGAATCAACAACACTTCAGTGTGCTTGAATGAGGTACCATGAAAATCAATAACACATCAGTATGCTGGAATGAGGTATAACGAGAAATAATAACACATTAGTATGCTAGAATGAGGTCACCTGAGAATCAATAGCAGATCAGTATGCTAGAATGAGGTCACCTGAGAATCAATAACACAATAGTATGTTAGAATGAGGTCACCTGAGAATCAATAGTATTTCAGTATGCTGGCATGAGGTCCCATGAGAATCAATAACATGTTACTATGCTGGAACAAGGTGGTACGAAAATCAATATCACATCAGTATACTGGAATAAGGTCACATGCAAATCAATAACACATTAGTATGCTAGACTGATGTCACCTGAGAATCAACAATACTTCAGTATGTTAGAATAAGATCACATGAGAATCAATAATATTTCAGCATGCTGGAATGAGGTCACATGAGAATCAATAAAACATCATTTTGCTTGTATAAGGTCTTATGACAATCAATAACACATTAGTATACTGGAATGAGGTACAATGAGAATTAATAACACATTAGTATGTTAGAATGAGGTCACCTGAGAATCAACAATACTTCGGTATGCCTGAATATGGCCACACTAGAATCAATAACACATCAGTATGCTGGAATGAGTATCCATGAGAATCAATAACATATTAGTATGCTTGAATGAAGTCAGATGAGAATCAATAACACATCAGTGTGCTGGAATGAGATCACATGAGAATCAATAACACATTAGTATGCTGGAATGAGGTACCATGAGAATCAATAACACATAAGTATGGTGGAATGAGGTATAACGAGAAACAATAACACATTAGTATGTTAGAATGAGGTCACCTGAGAATCAATAGTATTTCAGTATGCTAGCATGAGGTCCCATGAGAATGAAAAACATGTTACTATGCTGGAACAAGGTGGCACGAAAATCAATATCACATCAGTATACTGGAATAAGGTCACATGCAAATCAATAACACATTAGTATGCTAGACTGATGTCACCTGAGAATCAACAATATTTCAGCATGCTGGAATGAGGTCACATGAGAATCAATAATACTTCAGTATGTTGGTATGAGATCCCATGAGAATCAATAAAACATCATTTTGGTGGTATAAGGTCTTATGACAATCAATAACACATTAGTATACTGGAATGAGGTACAATGAGAATTAATAACACATTAGTATGTTAGAATGAGGTCACCTGAGAATCAACAATACTTCAGTATGCCTGAATATGGCCACACTAGAATCAATAACACATCAGTATGCTGGAATGAGTATCCATGAGAATCAATAACATATTAGTATGCTGGAATGAAGTCAGATGAGAATCAATAACACATCAGTGTGCTGGAATGAGATCACATGAGAATCAATAACACATTAGTATGCTGGAATGAGGTCACATGAGAATCAATAACACATTAGTAATCAGTATGCTAGAAAGAGATCACATGAGAATCAACAATACTTCAGTATGCTGGAATAAGGTCAGACGAGAATCAATAACACATCAGTATGCTGGAATGAGATCACCTGAGAATCAACAATACTTCAGTGTGCTGAAATAAGGTCACACGAGAATCAATAACACAACAGTATGGTGGAATGAGGTACCATGAGAATCAATAACACACCAGAATGCTGGATTGAGTTCACATGAAAATCAATAACAAATTAGTATGCTAGTATGAGGTCACCTGAAAATCATCAATACCTCAGTATGCTGGAATGAGGTCACATGAGAATCAATAACATTAATATGCTGGAATCAGGTCACATGAGAATCAATAACACATCGGTATGCTGGAATGAGGTCACATGATAATTAATAACACATTAGTATGCTGGAATGAGGTCACCTGAGAATCAACAATACCTCAGTATACTGGAATGAGGTAACATGAGAATTAATATCACATTAGTATGCTGGAATGCGGTCACCTGAGAATCAACAACACTTCAGTGTGCTTGAATGAGGTACCATGAAAATCAATAACACATCAGTATACTGGAATGAGGTCATATGAGAATCAATAACACAATAGTATGGTGGAATGAGGTACCATGAGAATCAATAACACATAAGTATGGTGGAATGAGGTATAACGAGAAATAATAACACATTAGTATGCTAGAATGAGGTCACCTGAGAATCAATAGCAGATCAGTATGCTAGAATGAGGTCACCTGAGAATCAATAACACATTAGTATGTTAGAATGAGGTCACCTGAGAATCAATAGTATTTCAGTATGCTGGCATGAGGTCCCATGAGAATCAATAACATGTTACTATGCTGGAACAATGTGGCACGAAAATCAATATCACATTAGTATGCTGGAATGAGGTCACATGAGAATCAACAATACTTCAGTATACCGGAATAAGGTCACACGAGAATCAATAGCACATCAGTATGCTGGATTGAGGTACCATGAGAATCAATAACACATTAGTGTGGTGGAATGAGGTCACATGAGAATCAATAACATTAGTTTTCTGGAATGAGGTCACATGGAAATCAATAAAACATTAATCTGCTGGAATAAGGTCACACGAGAATAAATAACACAGCAGTATGCTGGAAAGAGGTGAAATGGGAATCAATAACACATCAGTATGTTGGAATGAGGTACCATGAGAATCAATTACACATTAGTATGCTAGAATGAGGTCACCTGAGAATCAACAATAGTTCAGTATGCTGGAATAAGATAACACGAGAATCAATAACACATCAATATGCAGGAATGACGTACCATGAGAATCAATAACACACCAGTATGCAGGAATGAGGACACATGCCAATCAATAATACTTCAGTATGTTGGAATGAGTTCACATGAGGATCAATAATACTTCAGTATGCTGGCATAGTATGAGGTCCCATGAGAATCAATAGCACCTTAGTGTGCTGGGGTGACGTCACATAAGAATAAATAGCACATTAGTATGCTAGAGCAAGGGCACCTGAGAATCAACAATACTTCAGTATTCTAGAATAAGATCACAGGAGAATCAATAATATTTCAGCATGCTGGAATGAGGTCACATAAGAATCAATAACACACCACTATGCTGGAACCAGGTGGCACGAAAATCAATATCACATCAGTATACTGGAATAAGGTCACATGCAAATCAATACCACATTAGTATGCTAGACTGATGTCACCTGAGAATCAACAATACTTCAGTATGATAGAATAAGATCACATGAGAATCAATAATATTTCAGCATGCTGGAATGAGGTCACATGAGAATCAATAATACTTCAGTATGCTGGTATGAGATCCCATGAGAATCAATAAAACATCATTTTGGTGGTATAAGGTCTTATGACAATCAATAACACATTAGTATACTGGAATGAGGTACCATGAGAATTAATAACACATTAGTATGTTAGAATGAGGTCACCTGAGAATCACCAATACTTCAGTATGCCTGAATATGGTCACACTAGAATCAATAACACATCAGTATGCTGGAATGAGTATCCATGAGAATCAATAACATATTAGTATGCTGGAATGAAGTCACATGAGAATCAATAACACATTAGTGTGCTGGAATGAGATCACATGAGAATCAATAACACATCAGTATGCTGGAATGAGGTCACATGGGAATCAATAACACATTAGTATGCTGGAATGATGTCACATGAGAATCAATAACGCAATAGTATAGTGGAATGAGGTACCATGAGGATCAACAATGCTTCCGTATGCTTGCATGAGGTCCCATCAGAATCAATAACACATTATTATGCTGGAATAAGGTGACATGAGAACCAATAACACATTAGTAATAAGTATGCTAGAAAGAGATCACATGAGAATCAACAATACTTCAGTATGCTGGAATAAGGCCACACGAGAATCAATAACACATCAGTGTGCTTGAATGAGGTACCATCAGAATCAATAACACATCAGTGTGCTGGAAGGAGATCACATGAGAATCAATAACACAATAGTATGGTGGAATGAGGTACCATGAGAATCAATAACACATTGGTATGGTGGAATGAGGTATCATGAGAAATAATAACATATTAGTATGCTAGAATGAGGTCACCTGAGTATCAATAACAGATCAGTATGCTAGAATGAGGTCACCTGAGAATCAATAACACATTTGTATGTTAGAATGAGGTCACCTGAGAATCAATAGTATTTCAGTATGCTGGCATGAGGTCCCATGAGAATCAATAACATGTTACTATGCTGGAACAAGGTGGCACGAGAATCAATAACACATTAGTATGCTGGAATGAGATCACATGAGAATAAATGGCACATTAGTATGCTAGAATGAGGTCACCTGAGAATCAACAATACTTCAGTATGCCGGAATAAGGTCACACGAGAATCAAAAGCACATCAGTATGCTGAATTGAGATACCACGAGAATCAATAACACATTAGTGGTGGAATGAGGTCACATGAGAATCAATAACATTAGTATTCTGGAATGAGGTCACATGGAAATCAATAAAACATTAGTCTGCTGGAATAAGGTCACACAAGAATCAATAACACAGCAGTTTGCTGGAAAGAGGTCAAATGAGAATCAATAACACATCAGTATGCTGGAATGGGGTACAATGAGAATCAATAACACATTAGTATCCTAGAATGAGGACACCTGAGAATCAACAATACATCAGTAGGCTGGAATGAGGTCACATGAGAATCAATAACATATTAGTATTCTGAAATGAGACCACATGAGAATATATGACATATTAGTATGCTGGAATGAGGTCAGCTGATAATCAACAACACTTCAGTATGCTGAAATGAGGTCACATGAGAATCAATAACACATTATTATGCTAGAATGAGATCACCTGAGAACCAATGGTATTTCAGTATGCTGGCATGAGGTCCCATGATAATGAATCACATATTATGCTAGAATAAGGTGTCACGAGAATCGATAACACATTAGTATGCTGGAATGAAGTCACATGAGAATCAATAAAACATTAGTATGCTAGAATGAAGTCACATGAGAATCAATAGCACAATAGTATGCTGGAATGAGGTCACCTGAGAATCAACAACACATCAGTACGGTACGCTGGAATGAGGTACCATGAGAATCAATAACATATTAGTATGCTAGAATTAGGTCACCTGAGAATCAATCGTATTTCAGTATGCTGGCATAAGGTTCCATGAGAATCAATAGCATATTAGTATGTTGGAATGAGGTCACATGAAAATCGATAACACATGGGTATGCTGGAATGAGGTCACATGAGAATCAATAACACATTAGTATGCTCTAATGAGGTCACATGAGAATCAATAACACATTAGTATGCTCTAATGGGGTCACATGAGAATCAATAACACATTAGTATGCTAGAATGAGGTCACCTGAGAATCAGTAGTATTTCAGTATACTGGCATCACTACAAAGTCAAGAAATTTGTGAATAGACCTGTTTTTGTGCTAGAATTTCTTAAAAAAGTCTGAACAGTTTCTGAACATTGACTGAAAATTCTGAACAGATTCTGAACATTGACTGAAAATTCTGAACAGATTCTGAGCAGATTCTGAACATTCTGAACATGGACTGAACAGAGTCTGAATATTGTCTGAATAGTCTGAACAGCGTCTGCACATTCTGAACATTGTCTGAACAGAATCTGAACATTTTAACTAAATATATCATGTGATATTTTACTTATTAACTACTTTTTTTTACAATAACATTACAACAAATATATTATTTCATTTCTCATTAACTTTGTAATTTTCTTTATTTCAATTGTTCTTCTTAAATCAATATATTTAACTTCATTTTCATTAGATTTTAGCTCAATATAGAATGTGATATTTCACTAATTAATTACAACAACTATATTATTTCATTTGTCATTAAATTTGACTTTGTCTTTATTTCAATCTTTCTTCTTAAATCAATATATTTTATTTCATTTTCATTAGATTTTAGCTGAAATATTGCTGAAAGCCAAATCAAATCAAATCAAATCAATCATTAGATTTTAACTAAATATAGCAGGTGTTATTTCACTACTTAAGTTTTTTTTTAATTAAGTTTCAACAACCATATTATTTCATTTCTAATTAAATTTGACTTTTTCTTTATTTCAATCTTTCTTCTTAAGTCAATATATTTTGGTTCATTTTTATTAGATTTTGACTAAATATAGCCTGTGATATTTCACTAATTAATTTTTTAATTAATTATATTACAACAACTGTATTATTTCATTTCTCATTAAATTTCAGTTTTTCTTTATTTCAATCTTTCTTTTTCAATCAATATATTTTACTTCATGTTCAGTAGATTTTAACTAAATATAGTATGTGTTATTTCACTAATTATTTTTTTTTATATTAAATTACAGCAACTATATTATTTCATTTCTCATTCAATTTGACTTTTTCTTTATTTCAATCTTTATTCTTAAATCAATATATTTTACTTAAGGATTGATCTAAAAAATTTTGGTTCATGAAGAAATAAACTCAAAAATGTGGTACACACTGTGTAACCCGCGAAGCGAGTTACGCAATGGTGTGTACCACATTTTTGAGTTAATTTCGAATGAACCGAATAAAAAATTGTGATCAATCCTTATAAATTAATTCCTAATTAATTTGTTTTCTTGTCCTAAAAATATTTTGACGAATAATAATTGTATAAAAAGAATTTAAATAAAAAAAATTTCCCAATTGAGACTCCAACATATGACTTCCGGCTAAATTTTTTATCTATGACATGATGGATAAAAAATTCTAACAAATCAAATTCAAGCATTTGCTACAAATTTATTTATTTCATTTTCATTAGATTTTAACTAAATATAGCATGTGATATTTCACTAATTAATTCTTTTTTTTTAATTAGATTACAACAACTATATTATTTATTTTCTCATTAAATTTGACTTTTAATTTATTACAAATTTTTCTTCTTAAATCAATATAAGTAAATACGTAAGTAAGTAAGTAAATTGCTTATTATAGTGACATGTGTAATAATACATATAAGTGCAATATATAAATACATAAGAAAACTATTCACCCGGTCCAATGGACCTATAAATCACCTTGAAGTCTTCGCTCAATGTATTAATGTACATCACGTGAAATTGTAAACTTTATAAATTCAGAAGAAAATATAGTTCTGGCTTATAGTGTAAAATATTCACACAGCATAAATTGTTTGTTTTCTATGGAAAATTGCGGAGGTAAGATATTTGGCTACATTCCTAGGATGATTCCGCATCAAATAGTTTAATTGTGTTGCGTTGTCAAACTGGATAAAAGTAGGTGACTGTAATATATTTTTGAAAATGTTAGTTCTAATATCGTTGTAAAAAGGACAGTTAATAAGAAAGTGCCATTCGTTTTCCACAGTCTGTAGGTCGCAAAATAGACATAATCTTTCTTCTAACAGTTCTCCAACGTATCTGCCAGTCTCGACTTTAATGGGTAGTATTCCACATCTAAATTGTGCAAGCACAGATCGTTGGTTCTTTGCTAGATTGAGTTTTACATATTGTTCTAATTCATATTCTGTTTTAAACGTCATATAGATTCGCAATTTTGGTGCATTCATAATCGAGTTTCTCCATATATCACAATAGTGGTTAAGTACGGCTTGCTCAAGCATTTTTAGGTCAATAATAGATTTACTATTAAAGTATTGTGAACATCCAAGTTCTGAAAAAATGTTTTAACGTCACTACACCAGTTATTAGTACAACGTTCATAATCCATGTTAAAAACGATCTTGGTTATCCTTTCATCATCAAACTTAATTAGTCTATTCCAAAATCGAATCGTGTTAATCCAGTGTCGAAACTGGCTTGGTAACCATCCGATGTCGCCATCAATAGCTAAGACAGGCGCAAATCTGTGAACACCAAGATAATATCGAATAGCTCTGTTTTGAACATTGTCAATCGATTGAAAACGTTTATTTCCCCATACACCTGAAGCGTAATCTAGAATTGGAGCAACACATGGAAAAAACAGTTTCTCGTAAGATTGAAATCCAATTCCCTTAGATTATGGATTTTCGAAATAATGGTACCTAGAACTCTTCCTGCGCCCTTCGAGAGAGTCTCTGTGTGACAAGTAAAGTTACTCTTACAGTTAAAAGTCACTCCCAAGTATTTATAATTATCCACTGATTCTATCCGATTGTTACCAATTGAAAATTCAAATTCTCTTTGTTGCTTACGACCTTTTCGAAAATGCACACATTTAGATTTGTTTGTGTTCGCGGGTATGTTAAGGCTGTTTCACGTCGGTTTGTTTCATACGAGTTGCTTGCCTTTGTAATAGTTTTTGTGATGACGTTGCATCCATGGAAACGTACTCTTCGTGGGTAAACTGTCCGAAGGAAAAACGCGTTTCTGCAGATCTAATGCACTTATTCCTCGTTCGTTTTGTGACAGTGAGATTAACAAATATAACTATTGACTATTCAGATTGTGAATATATCATTATTTTGAATCCGTCGATTGTAATATATGATTTTTGCACTTGTCAGTCTTGCTAAGCTCCACCCCTTCAATGCCCATATTTGGAAATCGCCATCGCCAAAAAGCTTGTTTGTTGACAAATATACGACAATGATACACGCACATGTTTACCATCAATATGATACTTATATGTAGCAGAATTTCACAAAAAAGTAAAATGTACCCATTTTCAGTTGAAGACAAATGATGCTGAGAGGTAAATCTTAGTTTTAAATTGATAATCTCCTGAAGCACGAAAAAAGGGGGGGTCGAGGTCGGGGTCGTACCGAACTTGAAGAAAGCACATGGAGAATCAAAATAAAATACTTAAGCCTATAGCTATATCATGTTAATGACTATAATGATGAAAACCATTAAAAACGTTTGAATCTTTATACAAAATATATCTTGATGGGTTGGGGTCCGGTTTATTTTTAGAATTTACATTTGTTTTCTTTACTTATTATTAGTTATCTTTAATAAAGAATTGAATTACTTAAGTGATGAACATACAATCTCCATAACAGTGTTATTAACACCTTAGCTTGGAAAGGACCAATTCCCAATGAATAAGAATTGACAACCAAAAAGTATTTATGTATTATCAGAGAATAACCTCCCTTTTCAGAATTTTTTTTCTAAAAAAAAAAAAAAACTGTCAAGTGACTGGGGAGGATGACTTCAATTTCATAAACATTTAAACCTCTGAATTTTTTTTTGGTCAACATTAATTTACACATAACAGATTTGATCAAATAAACAATGGGCAACAACTAATCTGACACCGAAGTTAATTATTCTCTAAATCCAATTTGTCTTTTTACTAACTAACAAAATTCGTGGTCCATACAGTTAATACAAAAATGTACATAAAACCATAAAAACCAAAACCTGAAATGAAACTATTATGTAGTTTGTACATTGTAATTTAAATCCAATTTTTAATTAAAGGTGGGTGATCTAGTTGTGCTACAATATCACATTTTTATCAAAGAAATTTTTATTGAGACATATTAGGACAGATGCTTAATTCCTTGTAATATATTGTAGTTTAATTATTTAGTTATGCCAAAACATGTTCAGTAAATTAAACCTTTACATAATTAAAAATTGCACTGATAAAATTGTATTTAAGCACTGATACCGGTATTAATTTTTTTTCTTAGAAGACATACATGGATATGTATAATTGTACACTACTGTTAATTCTATTTTTGTTTTAAAATAAAACCCAATTGTAGCATGATGAATTTATCCTGCAATTGTGTGATTTTGAGTACTAATAGAGAGGTCAAATAAACTTCAGTGTTATTTAGTCCTTATATGTTTTGACAATATATTTTGTAGGCATATATATACAGCATATATGAGCATTTTCATTGGATTTAGTTCAGTAGCTGAGTATCATATTAACTGTCTCGGCACTGAGCTAAGTTCATTGTTATGCATTCAATCATCTTGGTGATATATTAAGGGTATGATAAATGGGCATCAAGCCATGATCAAGGGAAAATGTTATTTCTATACATGTACATATTGATGAAACAGATTGATCTTCATATTAACCCATCTTCTTA
>MJUT01061227.1:109592-122282 GCA_002080005.1 Gigantidas platifrons
GATTGATCTTCATATTAACCCATCTTCTTATCATAAAGTAAAAAAAAAAAATGCTTGAAATATATTTGAATATTTTTATATGTTTGAAAAATTTGAAATTAAGAAAGTTTACTGATTTTTAGCTGAACTGGCCCAAAAAGGCTAAATGATGCATTATCATGACTGTCTGTCGTCTGTTGTTCATATTTTATTATACTTTTTCTCAGAAATTGTCAAATCAAATGAAAATGTTATATAGCAGATATGCTATGGTACTTGGATAGTTTGGCAAATATCTGATTGTTACAAAACTATATCTATTTTTTTCACTTGGTAGCTTGACAGTCCAAATTTAGTATTTAATGAAATATTGCTAATTTCGCAAGGTTCCTTGAGGCTACCTGGTTTGAGCATATTACATTTTTTTTTCTCTTTTGCTGTAGAATTGATACATATTATTCATCTCTAATTGCTGGTGTCTAAAACTATTTGGTATAAACATATTTATTCATGATAAACTGTTATGTTATAATACATACAAATTTTGTTTAACATGACAGGATTCGGAAACAAGCTAAGCTTATACTAATCCGTCTCCTATGAATTATAATTGACTAATATAACAAACAAGTTATGGAACATGCTACATGACAAATCTAAAAAAAAACAATAATAGACAGTGTATTTTGTTGGTTTAAAAGCCCATGGAGATTGATACTTACATGTTATTTTGTTTATATGTTTGCAGAACAGAAATAAAAATTATCTTGCTACTATTTAATGGGGGGAAAAAGTTGGTGTAAAGCTACATGTACCACTGTATTTCATTGCTCCTTTCTTCAAGTTTATTTAACCTAGCATACACACATAAAGAAAACAAGATTAAATAGTACATAACATTGAACCACATATATGTAGATATACAGATACTAAAAATGTATCGGTAGACTCAGAGCCAACTTAGCGCATGGGCACGCTGAGCAGTTGCCCATGGGGCGCATGAGCATAGAGGCCCTATGCTAATCTGTGTATCCTGTGTGCAGCATGTTTTGTAATGCTTAAACACCGATTTTTTTGGTAGTACTTATACAATAGCTATATATTTAATTTAATCGACATTTACATTTTAATTCCAGCAAGTGGTTGTATAAGTAGCCGTCTCAGTGTACCGCTTTTTCCGGGGTCCTATAATGCTGTTAAGACGGCCCTGAGTAGACTTTCTCCAGATTCCCAAAACAATTGATGTAACCCAAAATTCATTTTTTTTTAATTAAACAGATTCAATAAATTTAAATATTCCATCAGTTTCATCTGGTTCAAGTTCTAGATATGAAAATATAGAGGAATAAAAAATAGATTTGAGAGTTACGAGTGTTATCTATTTTTTTCCACTTCATCTATACTAGGTCATAATAAAAAAGTAACATTTTATTTTGTAACAAAGAGATGTGAAAGGAACAAAAGAAACAAATCTATCATTACACCATGCACACTCAGATATTCTCTGTTTGCAAATATATTATTTTTTGCCATTTTTTATTAAAAGTATTTCAACTCAAAATATAATTTATAACAACTTTTTTTAACAGAGTTGTCAAATATGGACATCTACTGATATACCCAATGCATGCAAAGACATAATTGTGTTATATATCTCTGATACATGAATAAGTAATACATTGATAATCAATATTTTGTATAAGTACATGAATCCCAGGACCAGGACAGGTACAAGATTGTATGATACTGATACTGATAGTGATAGAGAACATAGAAGTTGACATGGATAATTACACCATTTTACGATTAATTTATAAACAATCACTTCACAAAAATCTTTTTTATATACATGTATATGAAATAACCAATCGATTAGTTATCGAATCGATGACAAATTTAGTTTACTTTAATTAAATAAAGCAAAAAATTATATTGTTTTCATATTTGCCGCCTATAGAGTTAATAAATATTGTTACCTCCCTTTATCGGTCTGCCGGATCACTTGGGTGTTTTATTGTTTTCGAGATCGATTAAATGATTGAGTACGTACACTTCGACTTGAAAGTTCTAGAATATACGTGTCAATAAATTCACAGTTCAAAACATATTCACAAAGAGCAGATAATAAAGATATACGATTTTGCTACGAGATCAATGAAAAACTTGACAGAAGACGACGATTTACAATTTTACACCATCGACCAACTGGAATCGTAAATTTTCCGCGTTTTATCTGGCCGTATTCTCTATTGTTGGCTGTATAGTAGCTCTCGTAGCACTTTTCTAAAACAAAAACAAATAATCTTTCAGAAAATATCCAGTTTTTAATTCAACTTTCAGTCTAAATTCTAGAACTTTTCGAAATTAGTTAAGACTATAGTCACGTGACCACCATTTTATCAACAGAAATCCACGTTGACTCGCACAAAGTTGAAACATTTTCACTTTCGAACATTTAGAAATAACTAGTTGCAATATGCATCAACTATTATTATGCTTTACTCATTAATTTGTATTACATACATGACCCCCCTTTTTTATTGCATGCAATCTTAGAAACGGCCTTAACACACCTGCGTTTATCAAAACTCTCCACTTGATGCACCATTTGTGCAAGATATCTAGCATTTTTTGTAAGTCCTCCTCGTTTTTGGCTAATAGTACAATATCATCTGCGTACAGTAAAGTAGATAATTTTCTTTCACCAATTATAAATCCACAGTTCAAGTCATTTATTTCCTTCACCAAGTCATTAATAAATATTGAAAATAGCGTGGGGGAGACGTTATCCCCTTGCTTAACGCCAGTTCTACAGTCAAACCAGTTTGTAAGCTTATTGTTGATACGAACACAAGAGTTTGTATGTTGGTAAATACTTTTCACTGAATTATAAATTTTACCATCTATATTATTCAATAACAGTTTATACAACATCATATCCCTATTAATGAAATCAAAATACTTTTTTAAATCTATAAATGCTGAAAAAAGATTTTTTGTTATTTCTAACAATACTATTTAAAGTGAAAATATGATCTTCACAAGATCTATTTTTCCTAAATCCATTTTGTTCATCCACAAGGATAACTTCATCTTCAAGGAAGGTTGTTAATCTTTTGTTGATAAAAGCACTATATATTTTACTCACACATGATAATAAACTAACTCCCCTATAATTCATAGGAATACGGGGGTCTGTTGATATATTTTACCTCATTTTCATTAGATTTTAACTAAATATAGCATGTGGTATTTCACTTAATATTTTTTTTAAATAAATTACAAACATTATATTATTCCTTTTTTTTTTTTTATTAAATTTGTCATTTTCTTTATTTCAAATTTTTCTTCTTAAATCAATATATTTTACTTTATTTTCATATTAGATTTTAACTTAATATAGCATGTGATATTTGTGACAGAGTCTCAACATTCTTAACATTGTCTGAATAGTCGACTGATTCCCGACATTCTTAAAATTTTCTGAAATCAAGTCTTTGTCAAAATTCTTGATAATGTCTAAAAGTTCTAATGTATTTTTTTACTAGGACTTATATTTCAACCCAAAGCCTTTTTCTATTTATTCAAAATAAATGTGGTTAATATCACTGATTGACGAGATGGATTTTAGAAATTGTGGGGCTTTTTTTTTGCCTGCTGTATAATAAAAAATTGATGCTGTGTTGATATAGCTATATGCATGTCAGGTTATTAAATACAAAATACACATTATTCACACTTTGATAAGGGACTATAAGTATATAATATGAGTAAATGTCTACAATTATAAACATTTTCATTTCATGAAAAATGGGTGCCTTAATTATTTCATGAAAAAGGTTTATAGATAAGGAAAAAAAATCATCGATAAGTGACTTTTTTTATATAGTATCCAATAGTTAACATATTTAACTTTTATGTAAAAATTGTTAAAAATGTTGTCTTATAAAATATTTTTTATAATAAAATAAAGGTGAGAAATGGCATCAACTTGGATGGTCAAAAGTAATTTTATGTAGTCCTTACTTCCTTTAGAATTGATAAAATGGATAAAATGGATCAAGAGACGTTTCATTGAATTTGTTTATATATATTTTTAAATACTTTCATAGATATTTTTTGTACATAGATACATGTATAAGGTGCCCCAATGCTACATTTGATTTATGGCTTCAATACTTTGTATATTGATTCATCCATGCAGAGATATTACACCTCTCTCTAAAACATTTAATCTGGATGCAGGTTTATCAATTGGCAATTGATACCATACTGTTTTATGATATACAGGTCAATAAAATTATTTTGGTCTTACTTACATACTTACTTATAGTGTATATTGTTGTTTAGCTCTTAAGTTGGGGCCACTTAAAGGTTTTTGATTAAGTTTTAAAAAGTAATCAATAAATGAAATATCACATGCTATATTTAAGTCAAAATCTAATGTAAATGGAGTAAAATATATTGATTTAGGAAGAAAATTTGAAATAAGGAAAATGGCAAATTTAATAAGAAATGAAATAATTTAAGTGTTGTAATCAAGGATTTATATAGTAAATTATATTCCTATACAAATCCTTGTTGTAATTTAATCTAAAAAATGATTAATTAGTGAAATATCGCATGCTGTATTTAGTTAAAATTTAATGAAAATGAAGTAAAATATATTGATTTAAGAAGGAAAATTTGCAATCAAGAAAATGACAAATTTGATAAGAAATGAAATAATATATTTGTTGTAATCTAATTTAAAAAAAAAATTAATTAGTGAAATATCACTTTCTATATTTAGTTAAAATCTAATGAAAATGAAGTAAAATTTATTGATTTAAGAAGAAAGATTGAAATAAAGAAAAAGTCAAATTTAATGAGAAATGAAATAATATAGTTGTTATAATTTTATTTAAAAAAAAATAATTAGTGAAATATCACATGCTGTATTTAGTTAAAATCTAATTAAAATGAAGTGAAAAATATTGATTTATGAAGAAAGATTGAAATAAAGAAAAGGTCAAATTTAATGAGAAATGAAATAATATAGTTGTTGTAATTAAATTAAAAAAAAAGTAATTAATAAGTGAAATATCACATGATGAATTTAGTTAAAATGTTCAGACAATGTTCAGAATGTTCAGAATTTTCAGACAATGTTCAGAATCTGTTCAGATTTTTCGGACAATGTTCAGAATGTTTAGACACTGTTCAGAATGTTCAGACTTTTCAAACAATGTGCAGACTCTGTTCAGTCAATGTTCAGAATGTTCAGAATTTTCAGGCAATGTTCAGAATCTGTTCAGAATTTTCAGTCAATATTCAGAATGTTCAAAATCTGTTCAGAATTTTCAGTCAATGTTCAATATGTTCAGAATCTGTTCAGACTTTTTCAGAATTTCTAACACAAAAACTGGTCTATTCAGAATTTCTTGACTTTGTAGTGTATGAGGTCCCATGAGAATCAATAACATATCATTATGCTGGAATAAGCTGACACGAGAATCAACAACACATTAGTATGCTGGAATTATGTCACATGAGAATCAATAGCACATCAGTATGCTGGACAGAAGTACTGTGAGAATCAATAACACATTAGTGTGGTGGAATGAGATCACATGAGAATCAACAACACAATAGTATTCTGGAATGAGGTCACATGGGAATCAATAAAACATTAGTCTGCTGGAATAAGGTCACATGAGAATCAATAACACTTCAGTATGCGGTATGAGATCAGATGATTATCAATAACACATCAGTATGCTGGAATGAGGTCACTTTAGAATCAATAGCACTTCAGTATGCTGGAATGAGGTCAAATGGGAATCAATAACACATCAATATGCTGGAATGAGGTCATATGAGAATCAATAACACATTAGTGTGGTGGAATGAGCTCACATGAGAATCAATTACTCATCAGTATGCTGGAATGTGGTCACCTGAGAATCAATAATATTAGAGTATGCTGGAATGAGGTCACCTGAGAATCAACAATACTTCAATATACTGGAATGAGGTACCATGAGAATCAATAACACATTAGTATGCTGGAAGGAGGTAACATGATAATCAATAACACATCAGTATGCTGGAATGAGGTCACCTGAGAATCAATAATACTTCAGTATGCTGGAATGAGGTTACCTGAGAATCAACAATTCTTCAGAATACTAGAATGAAATACCATGAGAATCAATAACACATTAGTATCCTAGTATGAGATCATATGAGAATCATTAACACATTAGTATGCTTAATGAGCTCACATGAGAATTAATAATATTTCGATTTTCTTTCATTCCTAGCAATCAGAAAGTACAATATACAGTACCAATGATTTTTTTTCCAGTTGCTGAGTTTCCAATAATGGGCACTAGTGATGAAATGAAAGAGCTCCTGTCAAAGGGCACATTCATCTCCTATGAAAATTGCGTTTACCTAGGAGGTGCTTGCAATGTTGGGAAGTCAACTCTTGCCAGTATACTTATTGGTGAGGAGATTGCACAACATTGGAAGACTACTGATGGACTTAACATCTATTTTGGGAGGAATGGTATAGACTTAAAGAACAAAGAGATGGTTCCTTTGGAGAAAGGTAATATATCCAAACACTTTTAAATATATTGCTAAATGGAAAGAAAAGTTCGAAGATGTTTTTCATTGTTTCTTTTACACTGTACTGTATGTACTGTCTTTGTTGCTGACCGTCACTTTATCCCATTATTTTATTGGCTGCCAGACATTATATGGGTTGCAAAATGGACTTAAATAATGAAGTGACCAGGTGTCATGGAACCTTAACTATGATGCTGGGAATTGTATAGTGAACTGGTCGTAGGACCTTTTGTTTATTTTAAAATAGACATGGTATGTAATTGATGACACGAATGCTTTAATGAGTTATCTATTTAAACTATAATTTGTTCACATTACGTGTTTGAATTACAATCACATAGTTGATACCTATGTTGACGGACTATTAGTCCCTGTGGGTATCATCCATCTAGTATAAAATATATTTCTGTTTGAAATTTAAGCTTCCTAAAGAATTTTGAATGAAACATGTTCCAACATCAGGTATAGAGGACCTTCTCTGAATTTAGCTATCATGTTTAAGTAGCCTTTTTTGGTTTTCTTACTTCTAATGACTATTACATTATTTGGCTTTCCATCGTTTTACTATGTCGTGTGCACTAAATAAGATATTTATGTTTTTAATACAATTATGAATTGCTATATATTGTAAGATGTGTATAGTAATATTACCTATAAACATGTTTCTACGATGATGAATGCAAACTTATAATGCCGGGGAATATTATGAATTTTCCTTTATATTCAGGTTTCGTTGGTGACGTTTTGTCTAAGGTATTACGTGGCCATCCAGACATGACACAGGGAAAACCCGATACAACTCTGACAAAAAACAGAGAAGATGTGCAACCTCAGGATTCCGACAAAGGAAATATATTCCGAGAGACACATACCGTTCCCCAACGTAAAGATATTACCTTATCCACCAGTACAGCCCCAAGCCCAACACTTGTCCCAGGTACAGGAAAAGATGATGTGAATATGACAGACCCTTTCAGACAACAATCACAGATTCTGAAGGTGTCGAAGCAAAATTACATTACCATTCAAGAGGATATAAAACAGGAAATAAGAAAAGGAAAATATAAGATAGAAATTGTACCTTCAGATCTCGTTGATTTTGGAGGACAGAGGTCTTTTGACATGACACATCAGCTATTTATGCGACATAAAGGAGCACTTGTGTTGATGTTCAATGGAAGAATTGATTTCTCTGCTCCTTTAGATGAATATGAACAAGGAGAAACTACAGAATGTAAGTTGGTATCAGACTTTTGGAATCTGTTTTTATTTGTTGCTCACCTGACTAGAAGGGTCATGTGAGCTATTGCAATCACTTTGTGTTCGTCGTCTGTCTGTCTTGTCAATTGACAGTAAACTCAAATTGCAAACATCAAATCTCCAATTGGTGTCGTGGAATTTTCAAACACAATACAGTTATCTCCTAATTTTAAGAGTCATTCTCTGTAAGGATGAAAAAGCTCTAGAAATACAAGAAAATAAAATTTGCTTGTGTGATGTATAATGAGGGATTCACCTCACTAAATCATAAAAACTATGTTGAAGGTGAAAAAAAATAATTATGGTTGCCATGGTAATCGGGATTGCTATTTATCTCCATTTCACAAGGAAAAAAAACAATATATAGGCATTGAAAAACCTATTTTTCATGAATTTTTTTTTATTACATATATCATTTTAATATGATTAATTCAAATCTACAACACCAATATGTATATTTGAAACAAATATCTGATATATTTATAAAGTAATGATGAAAATCTTGACTGATATATACCGACAGATTGAATGTTGAAAAAGCAAATTTTTTGATAAATTTAGAGTCTTGTACTAGGAAAAATAGATTTTTGTCAATAATTTACAATATATCACTGGAAAGAAATAACATGGAGGTATATCTATGCAAAAAATCACAATGGTTAAATTAATCTTTTTTTCTGGGGGGGGGGATGAAAATGGTGAAAATTCGATTTTGGTCACCATTATATAAATCTAACATGTTGAAAGTGGTGTTAAACACCAGCAAACAAACAAACAAACAAACTATTCTCTAGAAGCTGAAAGTTTAATGTTTTTTATTCCTCATTTGTTTTCATTTTTACACATCTGTTATCGTTTTCTTACTTCACTATACAGATACCTATACATATAACTTTATTAGTCTTTAAATTATAAGAGAACCATCTTTTATTTTCAGCAATTTTGAAACATTGGGTGAACTCCTTCCTTTCATACTGTGTAGATGATGAAGACATCCTGCCCATAGTAATGTTCTCTGCCACTCACAGTGATGAGTTTAATCAGGTATGATTATTGATTATAACGATTGTTATCTTACCGAGACCTGCCGCAGTTTTATGTGAGATTGTAATCAATGAATGAGTGATTGTTGTTTAGCGCCAACTCAACATCCGTTGTAAATACTCTTTAGAGTGAGTGATTGATTCTTGCTTAACCCCAACTCAACATCCGTGGAAATAATGATTAGAGAGAGTAATTGATTGTTGTTTAGCGCCAACTCAACAATTCATCAGCTATATCATAGCAAAAACAAGTTAATTTTCAATGAGATGGTGATAATGATGACGAGGACAAAGTCCTCTTTGTACTAGACCAAAATGCTTATTTGAATTTTTTATAGTGTTAACTCTCTGAAACAACAGACGTCGATAGCTATGTCACTCCACTCGGACACATTATCCTGATACCGAGCAAACCAGTCTTTGCTCTTTTTCCCTAATGGCGTGTGGTTAGCGGAGAAGCAACAAATACTAATTTTAAAATCTTTGGTTTGACCCGATCGGGGTTTGAACCCGCGATTCGCCGCTCCTGAGGTGAGAACGCTAACAATTACACCACCGATCTGGTTCATATAAATAAACAATGACGAATAAAGAATTAATGCCAGTCACTGGCAAACATTATCACATAATGTTGTATCGAGCACACCTCGCCTCAACGGGGTTCGAACCCACAACTTTAGTGGTAGTAGGCACTGATTTCACAGGTAGTTGTAAATCCAACAACCATACGATCACGGCTACGATGACACCCAGACGATATATAGTGAGTGAGTAATTGTTCAACTTTATCATTGCAAAAACAAAAAACATTTCGATGAGATGATAATGATGACGACATTCGTTTTGTACTAAGCCTATACGTATAGTTTGATTGTTCTAACTTATTGAAACAATGATCAACAGGTAAAGATGTTATTCCATTAGAACAAATTATCCTGAATTCGATACAATCAGTGTTTTCTGTTATTCCTCAATTTGACATACTAAGCACAGAAGTACAAATTACCAGTTTAAGTCTTTATTATTATTATTATTATTATTATACAATATTTATATAGCGCCTATCTAATAAAACAATTACTCTAAGCGCTGTACAAAACATATAAAATCTTAATCCTATCAATAAAAGTAAAAGTAGCAATAAGACTCAAGAGTAAATTGAAAATAAAAATAATGATCATAAATAAAATAAAAAATAAAAAGGGGGAATTTAAGATGATATAAGTACAAGTTAAAAAACTGTCGCCATAAAATACTCTAAAAAGATGAGTCTTTACAAGTTTCTAGAAAATGCCAACTGATTGCACATGTCCAAAAATAATTATAATTAAAAGAGAGTTTAAGATCATATATTAAAAAGTCAAATACTGTCACCATAAGCTGCTCTAAAAAGATGAGTCTTTAAAAGTTTCTTGAAAATGCCAACTGATCTTTGTTGTGAATCTAGCTTGATTTGAACCCAAGATCTACATCACTAGGAGTGGGCATTCTTGCAATTACACAACCAATATGGTTCACTGAACATGAAAATGCATTTGTATAGTGCTAGAATGATAATTGTGATATACAAAATCATGCATGAACAAATTTAGGCCACAGGGTATATGTCATTCGAACCCTTGTGGTACATTGATTAAATGGTGTAATTGAAAAAGTTCCAAAATTTTTTTAAAGATCTAAGAATTGACATGATATAGATATACCTTTTGCACATTTCTGACATTATTTTAAAATTATATGTTTGTATAAGAGTTGTTTCCCTTTTGGGCAAAAGTTTGATATCAATGCAAAATTCAAGAAAACATATTTCTATAATCTGTAAGACATGTTAATGTTGTAGGAAGTTATGGATTTTCTTGGTGCTCTAAGATTGTCCTCTGATTTTTAACAAGGTTTAAAATCCACAATTTGCAACAAAATTATACTCAAACCCTTTATTTTATACATTGCTTTAACGTGATCAGGTACTATTGTGGACAAATGAGGGTCATGTTGTCTATTGAGTTCAAGTCTTAGAGGATTACAATTATACATGTCCTACAATAGGCAGCTTAATCTATCAGATGAGTGATACAGACTCATGTGAGCCTCTTGTTTTATAAAGCTAGTTATGCTTCCAAGCGCACTGCACAATGTATATAATCCTCTTAGCATATGAACATAATCTGCAAATAAACAAATGTTGTATTGATATGATAAAAACAAAATGCCTGCCTTGGGAGTTTTTTTTCTAGACCTGTAAGGATGAGGGGAAAACAAACTTAATTAAAGGGTCATCACCTTCTGTAGTGTGTTTGTATGAACAATAATTGTGTCAATAAACACCAATACCCCCCCCCCACCCTTGCTGCTCATATCCCACCCTTCTCCACGATCGCCACCTTCCGCTATCGTCATCAAACCCTCACCACCCCCAATACACTCTTGCCCAATATAAAGCCATTAAATGTTATATGTTATATTATGGTCTTTCAAAGATTCAATGATTTATATTTCTCATTTATAGGAAGACCGCATTGGTAGGAAAGCGAAGTTGATCCGTGATCTCGGAGAAATATTTAAAAATCACAAACGGCAACATCGCATTTTATACGACGACATATTCTTTATAAATGGAAAGGATAAAAACGACTCTGAAATCAACCGACTGAAGTCCAAGCTAGTTGAAGTGGCACTTAAGCAGAAGTCGTGGGGTAAACGAATACCTATGGCGTGGGTTCCATTGGACCTACAAATGTCAGAGATGAGGTTACACAATATAAACATAATTTCAAAAAAAGAAATAACAACGCTGAATCAAAGAAATGAGGACCTAGCACTGACTGTTAAACAAATTAAGTATTTTTTAAGTGATCAGCATTCATTGGGCAAAATTTTATATTTTGACCAACATGGACTAGATAATTTCATCATTGTACAGCCACAATCACTGGTAAATATCTTAAGATCATTCATCACAGATGAACTTTTCTGGCCAAAGGACGAGCAATTGAGAGGTATCCTATGTACTCTTACTAACACAGGAAAAATCGCTAAACAAGATCTCCTCAAACTGTGGTCACAGGAGAAATTCCATCAACACATGCCAAATGATGACTTTAAAGAGTTTATAATACAAGTCCTGGTTCATCTAGACATTCTTGTAGAACCAAAACATTATAGACAAGAACAGGAGTCTAAGGTCCAGTCATACCTTGTACCATGCATAGTGAAACGTAGATTACCAGTCACCGATTTCTATGTCAAATCAGCAGACAAGATGATATGTTTATCTTACACACTCTTAAAATCGTCCATACCTGCTTCCTTGTCTTTCAAGTTAATTGGTGCTGCAATAAATGTTTGGCCTTTAAAGGAAACATCTAAAGGTATTTGTTTGTATCATCAAGCTGCAATTCTTTATATTGATGGATCAAATGAGCTGCATCTTTTGGTTGAAGATGACAAGGTCTTTGTCTACTTAATAAACAACGACACAAAGCGTTTCATATCCCCAAACATTGCATCCACGGTACAAGAATGCCTAACATTGACAATGACAAAAGTACTACAGTTTTTTCACAAAAGCTTCGGAAAGTCACTATCTACATCAGAAGTATCTAAAACCTTTGAAATAGAGGTTGGAGAATGGTGCACCTCAGGGAGAGGCTGTTATATATCAGCCCCAAAAGTAACAGACAAGACAGAATGGAGATGTAAGAATAACAGGACACACCAAACAAAGTATCCCCTTTACTGGATATTTGACAAGGTAAGTTTGACCTGTATTAATTTATCATTGATTCTTTTTTTT
>MJUT01061228.1:47702-57816 GCA_002080005.1 Gigantidas platifrons
CGTCGTCGTGACCGTCATCGTACGGTAGTTGGATTTATCAACTACCTACGCAATCAGTGTCTATCACCACTGATGTTGTGAGTTTGAATCTCGATCAGGGCGAGGTGTATAACATTATGTGATAAAGTTTGTCAGTGACTTGCGACAGGTCGGTTGTTTTCTCCGGGTCTTCCGGTTTCCTCCACCAATAAAATGGATGTCATGATATAGCTGGTATATTGTTGAAAGTGGTGTTAAGCACTATAAAACAAACAAACATACCTATTAGGGGAGGTAGCATCGATTGTGTGATGACTAGTGTGCTTGTCTAGAGTGCGGTGGTTCAAATAATTTTTTTTACAATTGATATTTCCTGCTCCTACGCTCAGCACGCAACAGTGAGGAGCAAGAGCAAAGACTCCCTGTCTCGAGATTGTATCCTAGTGGAGCGATATGTCTACCCTCTGACTATTTGTTTTCGGTGAGATAGCACTATAATAATCTAACTAATCGTATTGGTCTAGTACAAAGTGAACATCATCATCTCATTGAAATGTAACTTGTTCTCGCCAAGGCATAGCTGAAAAACACATGCATCACCCCACTCAAGGATGAACATGAACTGTAATAGAGAAAATGTCAAAATTAACATGAAACATTCTCATGATATAAAGATTTTAACTATATTAAGGGGGTACCATACACTACAGGGAGATAACTCTTTAAAATCAGTTGAACGTTTTGATCATATGATGTTTGTATGCAGATTTCAAGCATCTCGGTGATCAAAACCACAGAGAGAAAAGCTGCTATGTGGCTAGTGAATGTATAGCCCAGAGTCTGTTGGTTGGAATTTATTAACATTTTGATATTTATTACAGTGGATATATTCAAACACACTGCCAAAAAAATAAAGAAAATTAAACGAGCAGATCAAACTTTATCTGAACTGTATGGTACCACCTTAAGCCGCAGGATCAATAGTTTAACACCCTTTCTGACAAATGAACAATTGCCCATTAGACAACAATCACTCACTCAGTATGTTAGTAACAAAACTTCATTTGTTTCATTTGATGACAATAGATGTGTCGGATTACTGGTTTATATAGTCCCTGTAAATAATTTGTCAGTCAATATCGTCCAGTGCTCCTTCTAACTAGTATGATTTTACTATGGACCATAGACATATGCAAATCTGGCGTCGTTGTTTAGGAGTCGAACACACCGACGATTTTACCTCAAAATATCTTAGCATTGGAGTTGTCCGAGATCAAATAAGCTGAAATCTACAACGAAATTGACCACGTTAGAGAAAAAAGAAAGAGCAATTAACAACAGAAATCAAGACAAAAAGGCAACCTCAAACAAAAAACACAGCAGGAAGACAAGCAAAGAACAACACAGAAGACTAAAAACATACATTGCAACATTGACCACACTAGTGCTCGCAAAGAGTAAGTGGTTCCTTCCGCTTATTGTATTTTTTTTTATTTATTACACATGATGCATTGGAGTTGTCCGTGATCATATAAGCTGAAATCCACAACGACATTGAGCACGAGAAAAAAGAAAGAGCAATTAACAACGGAAATCCAGAGATACAGGCAACATTGGGAACAAGGCACAGAACGAAGATAAACACAACACTGTAAAGATTAGCACCATTGAACACACCCAAAACTAGTGCTCGAGAAGGGTATGCAGTTCCTTCCGCTTAATGTATGCTATAATTAATTATATTGGTGCTCGTGAAATACTGATATTTCCAAGTGAAACAACAACCCTTTATTTCACTCCACGACGTCTCAATACAAAAAATTATTCGACAATGCAACATAAGTTCCTTTTGAAATTTCTCATCAGCGCAATTATCATATAAAATTTGTGTACTAGTAATAAATGGTACTACTGATCTTGTATTCGGAATATCGAAAATAAATCGCCGATGAATGACCAAGCAACCACGTTAATAAACGTTAGAGACAACCGGACAGACAGACATAGACACTCCAGAGAAACTGGCAACATACAGTATGCAAGACAAAAGACAAAGACAGGCAAAACAAAAAATAAAACACATGTTAGACACCACCATATGTAAACAAACACAACTAACGTAAATAAGAAACAACTGGAGGTGAAGAAGAACCGAGCATCGTTTTTATGCGGAAATAGTAACGGACATCATAACACGGAACTCAGGGCGTAAAGACATTCATACTTAATACCATCCATGAATTACTGCGTTATTCAGTTACAGTTGACTTCCGGTATTTAGAATGCACGAGTAGTTTAATTTCAAATCCTGTTTCTACTTTTCATAGTTTATTCATATTCTGATTGTTCGAATTCAATTGTTAGTTTTTGACCATTACAGGTTTGTTCCTTGTATGCTGGACGCCATATTCTATTTGTCTTCTGTGGAAAATGCTGAATAAAGATGCCGATGTTGATCCTATCTCAATGGCTATACCTGCAATGATTAGTAAACTGGGAAGCATTTTTACACCAGTAGTATACTTGGCACGTAATGGCAAATTTCGCAACCAAGCTTTTAGCATGTTTCATTGTAAGACCTTATCTACGTCGGTGCGCCCACAGACAAGTACGACCACTAGTTATCCCAATGCAATGAACACACAGCTATCTGCATGTAGAATACATTCAGTACCAACAGAACTGAACAATACTATGGTACTACCTGGCGAAGCCAGATAAATACAAGATTAGATTACCAGTAACCCAAACAAAGGAGACATCATCATAGCTGATATCAAACGACAGCAGATGAGAAGCATGTGAAAAACAATTATAAGAAGAACCTATGTTTTTTTTCTGGAATTACTGGACTTCATTTATTTTTTATTAAAAACCTGCAGGGGTGGTTTATTAAAGAATTAGGAATTATTACTTTTATAACCATACAAAATACTAGTATTTGATTTCGAACTTACATTAATATGTTCCACTTGTCGTAAACACTTTCCGTCCTTACCCCATTCATGACTTATCACCGGGTTTGTTACTAGAGTAACACTAATGGAACAGGAACTACATAACCTGCCGGAGCACTTGAGTTCATCACCGGTTTTTCGTGGGGTTCGTGATACTCGATTTGTAGTTTTGTGTGTATGTTTTTTAGATCGTTGTTGTACTTTTTCTTTTGGCCAATGTGTTGTCTGTCCTTCGATTTACGGATTCCTATTACCCCTTCAAACTCTTATTACACTATAGAGACTGAAACGTAGATTAGTCTACACCGAATAAGACATGTATTTTATCTCCAAGTACCCGGTATATATCTATGTAATATTGGATATTCGATGGTGAACCCGAGGTTCCGTTTTCATTCCTTAAGCCATAAAAATTGGATATAGATTGTCCTCATGACCTTTATGTTCACTAATGATGAATCTACCTTCATCGTCTACAACAGTGATGGTGATAAGGGTAATAACAAAATTACCGAGCACCGAGCAATCTTCTAAAGGGAAAGTCAAAACTCATAAATCAATAAACAGACACAATCGGAAAACTGGGAAAACCGTAATGGCCCTGACTTGGTACAGGCTTTTCTAATGAAATGGTGGATTGAATCAGATTTTATGACGCCAAAACCTCTTGCTTTCATTACGGTTCAAAGGTTCCGGTTGTCGCTATAACAGCTTTTATAACAATACTGGAATAAAATAGGTAAACTAGTAGTCAACACAGTACTAAGTTCAGTTAGGAGGGTATCTAATATATCTCGTGAACCATCTCCATAAATAACTATGAGTGATATTGGTGATATCAAATTGAAAGTTATTATAACAAATTATCACGATACTTTCTCTGTGCGTTGTATACCTAGAAAAGAGACATTCTTTTCCAACATTCTTTACAGGGTGAGTTTCTGGGAAAATGTAAATATTTATCTCTGCTCCAATTTAAAACTTCTTTTCACTTAATCGCATTGGGGGCCGTCGTGGTCATGATCGTATGGTAGTTGGATTTTAACTACCTATGCAACCAGTGCCTATCACCCCTACCGTTGCGATTTCGAACCTCGTTCATTGCGAGGTGTACTCGATACAACATTATGTGATAAAGTTTTTCAGTGACTTGCGAAAGATCGTTGGTTTTCTCCGCTTTCCTTCACCAATAAAACTGACCGCCACGATATGGCTGAATTATTGTTGAAACTGGCGTTAAACACCATACCTAATCAATCCACCCCAACCCATGGGCATTTAATGAAAACATTTGCTAATCAGCCATAGCGAGGCTTTAGCTCAAATGTAGATAAATAGCCATGAATATAAAAAAAACAAAGGAAATAATCTTTTCTTTTTTTTTGGAAAAAAATATGTAATATTAGAAAAAGATATGCATGATTTAACCTAAATCAACAAACATTCATATTTGTTTAAAGAGAACATATATTTAATATATTTTAATAAACAGTTCGTTTTCTATTCTTGACCAATAATACTATTCATATAAGTACATATAATATACAGTCAAACCGGCCCATGCGGCCACCTCTATTAAGCAGTCACCTGTATTAAAAAGTCACCATTTTCTTGTTCTGTCATAGAACATTTCTATGAATTGAACCTCATTTAAGAGGTCACCTGTCTTATAAGGCCACTTTTTTTTGTTCAAAAGGTGACCTCTTAATACAGGTTTGACTGTACAAAAAATATATATGACATAATAATGTTTTCCATCAATAAAAATGAAAAATAAAAGACAATAGGCAATTCTAAAATCAAATAGAAAATATTGCAGAAATAGAGGCGATATCGATAATCCCTTCCACATGTATACACGAATCTCTTATTTTCTTTATTTGGTACAAACACTTCAATGAGGTGTTAAACTGGTTTTATATGCCTAAGCCTCCCCACTTAAGGAAATGATGGGGCTCAGTAAGGGTTTTCCACATGTGTGTAAAATACCAATCGTCATATATAACTGGGTGCCATCGTGGTCGTGATCATATGGTAGTTGGATTTACAACTACATGTACCGTGCAGTTAGTGTCTATCACCACTAATGTTGCGAATTCGAATCCCGCTCAGACGTTATAAAGTTTGTCAATGACTTGGGGTAGGTCGGTGGTTTTCTCCGGGTACTCCGGTTTCCTCCACCAATAAAACTGACCATCACGATATAACTGAAATATTGTTGGAGGTGGCGTTAAACACCATAAACCATACTAAGCCGTCATATATAACTGGATGAGCATCATTGTTGTAGAGAAACCTAGTCCTGATCTTGAACTTTATACATAATATACTAAGTCTAAAATATCGACCTATACATGACCCTTGTTTAAGTAACCCTTCCCGCTAACATTCTTAAAAATGATTTTATTAGTTTAATATCAATGGCATCTTTATTTTGTTCGTTTCTTTTTGATTTGTACCGTATGACCTCTTTTAATGAGACAAACTTTATGCCATAACAGTACCCATAATTTCTCGGGTCATAAAACAGATCCCATCTTGTTACATTTTTGCTCAAATGATCCTCCCCCCATGGCCTAGTATTTCCGGTGGCGTCTGAAGTAAAACCTTGTGCTTCATATAAAAGGCCTTTATAATGGCCGATTATCGCGTGGTCTATATTGTATAAAAATAGAATGTCAACATCTGTTCCCTTTCGTATACCATAAAAATCTAGTACCAGTCCAGAATCTAACATAATATCTTCCCTTGGTTCATAAAGGCCTGGTAGCGTACTGGTTTCAGAAAGTAATGAGTGTTTGGATATTTCTGCTGAAATATGGCGACATTTATTTGTATTTTTGCCATAATTAATCAGATGTAGAGAATTGTTATTCAGAATTATTTTGGCTAAGGTTACAGCTTCCTGTGGTGTGTCTGGAATATGAACAGATGATTTCCCTTCACCATATAACGTTCGTATTTCACTTTTACAACTTGTCAGTTCTCTATTACTTCGACCAAAAAAGAAAAAGAAGCGCACTCGTGCTAAACCTGATTTAGAAATTCTTTCATTCATGTTTCGGATTTTGGCTACTATCCACGGTTGCAGTCCATACATATGTATAACAAGTTCTTGTATGCCTCGTTTTGTTATATCAGTCTCCTTCTCATAACTAATAAAGCCATCTTTTGAGCATTTACTTCGGAGAATTGAACGCATTATTTTAGCCTTTTCTTCATTGTGCGAATACAAAGCTAAAATGGATATTTGTGATGTTAAATTTAGCTTTAGTTGTATTTTCATAAATTCTAGGAGTACCATGTCACTAATAGTTGTCTGCAATCCACGAGTTTGAAAAAACATATAATCATACGCGAACATGTTTTCGTACTTTAAGTGCTGAACGTAAACCGGATGTGATAGAACGATACTTGATGAAAGTGTGTGGGCACCGTTGACGAGGAAGCCATTCTTGTCTACACTAATACTATACTGAGATGGGTTCAGTCCAAAGTTGGCTATATCACTTATAAAGTTATGATATGACGTCAAGTAATCTTCGTTAGAATTCTTTGGTGGACATAATTTAGAATAGCCATTCTTCCGGTCATCTTGGTCAAAGCAATGTTCCTTAAACCCATTCAATATTCGTAGATGTTCAGTATACGCCAATAGTATACATTTTGGTACGTGTTTTAAAACGAAATGGACGTACATATATACGACTTTGATAATAATGTCGAATTTATTGGAATGTAAATATTTGTCCGGATGTTCGATTGAAAATGTTCTCACCTCTGTCATTTCTTGGTGAAGATGCTAATGAACAAAACAAAACAAAAGATAAATATACAGTTATGTTTTATTTTATCGTGCCTGTGAAACGTACATGTTGTATCTCAAGAAGAATTTGAAGATACCAAAGGGGCAATCAGAAACCGTATATCGAAGAAGAACAGGCAACACAATGGCCAAAAGAAAAAGTACAAAAGGACAAACAACGATCATCAAAACATACATATAAAACTAAAGATCGAGTAACACGAACTCCACTAATATTACGGGCTTCCGTTGAATTGTCATTCTTTTGATCTAATAATGTATGTAAACGTTAGAGAAAACCAAACGAACAATCATTAATAGAAAATCTAGAGACACAGGTAACAAGACTTAAAACGAACACAAACAAAGCAACAACAACAAAAACACCCAACACAGAAAACTAAAAAGATAAACAACATGGTCCCACCCAACAATGTCATACATACAAAAATGTATACTCCGGCGTCTTCCACCACTAACACTGGTCGTCATAATATAGCTGACATATTGCTGAAAGTGGCGTTAAAATACCAAAAATCAATCATGTAAAAAAATAATGAAAAGTTCAAACAGTGATGTCAACAATTCCACCAATATCAATATAATGTTGGTTGAATGGAAATATGAAATTGTCAGCAGAAATATTACTCTGATACTAGTGAACGATGGGATTCAATATTCTTCAACTAATAAGCACGATTATAATCCAGTGACCGGTCATCATTGGTTTTGTGCTTCGTTTGTTTCCGTCCTGTGACTTGTGTTCCCAGTGTTGCCCCTTGTCCATACTTGATAGCGTCTTCGGTTTTCTCTATCTAACGTTTCTTAATGAGGCGTCCGATACAAAAGAATACCAAGAAAGGAGCAAGAAACAATAAAAGCTACCGTGTTTCGTAGTCAAATCCTGTCACTTGATGATTTATCAACTGATTTCACAACAGTAAGATGTCCTATGTAACTGATAGAGTATGAACTTCTTAGCCATCCAGAGCATCTGAGTTCGATCTAATTTGTCGTGAAATTTGTGCTGACCATTCGTTCAATAACATGTCAATGTGCGTGTTTATATGTCAGTGTTATAATGTCCACCACCATTGGTGCGATAAAACACTGTTCGGGTCGTCTTTTTCACATTTGTGTTGTAGGGGGTTTATGTCATATTATTATTATGTGTATGTATTTACGTTTACGCGTGTGTAGCAAGATATCCATGGAAGAAGAGTTTGAAGATACTAAAGGGGCAATCAGAATCTGTATACCGAAGTACAGACAACACAATGGTCAAAAGAAAAAGTACAAAAGGACAAACAACGATCTACAGAACATACATATAAAACTACAAGTCGAGTAACACGAACCCCTCTAAAACCGGGGGTGAACTCAGGTGCTGCGGAAGGGTAAGCAGTTCCTGCTCCATACTAGGTGTTGTTCGCGTTGTTTCACAGAAACAGGACGGGTGCCACTAGTGAAGAAATAACATCATATCTTCCAGAGCAACTGAATTCATCCCCAAATATAGTGGGTTCGTGTTTCCAAATCTTAACATAAAGTTTATTATACATCAGAGACATTTCACTGCTAGCTTAGGTCTAGGCCAATTGGTGTACTTGCTCCTAATGAACTTTGAATTACAGTCAAACATGTCTTATGTGACCTTTCAAAGGAACTGTGAAATATGGTCACATAAGACAGGTGGTAACGTAATACAGGTTTAATTGATATGAAATTCACTGTGAAGGGAAATAAAAATCAAGGTAATATAATACAAGTTATTGCTTGATAGAGGCGGTCACTAAAGGACATTTAACTGTATTTGGCTTTCCAATATTTTGACCATGAGATTGCCGGATAAAATGTATTCCAGAAACGCTGTCGTTTGTACCAAATCAGATTTCTACGAATGTAAGAACATCATTACCCTCACCCTCCTCTGCCGGCATTTGGAACAGTAAATTATGAATATCCTATTGATTCTCTTAGTGAAATCTAACCTTAATTCAATTCTACAATGTATATCTCACCATTTGAAACCTTTCTACGATGTTCCATTTAAACAGTATAACTTGAGTCAACAGCATTACCATTATAATGAATGCAGGACCTTTTAAACGGCGTCTTATTACAGATAACATTGTTCCTGTAATGAAAAACATCAGATTACCCTTTTCTTATGATATGAAGTCTTAACATTCTACATGATTGCATCAGAACAACTTCCTCATGAATATATAGTACAGCTGACCACGTTATAACTGGTCACCTTGATATGAATAACGAGACGTATTAGACAAGGGCCATAAGAGCATAAGTTTATATACAAACGTAAAATATTATGTCTAGGATTATCCCAGAGTGTGGACAAAGCGTGAATGAGAAGGCATATATGCTCTTTTTTCGAATGTGCTAGGGCTGTGCGATTGCTGATGCATGTCAGAATTTAAAAACTTAAGCATTAATGAGGACTCATGGAACATCTACCGATTAATAACACTTTTCTTACAACAATAGACAATTATGTTGTTGTCCGTGCAGACAAAGCCCATAACAATATCTTCCTTATTTTATTTGGTATATGACATGCAATAGACTATGTGATGAAGCAATTACTTCGTGACAATTCACTTGACAACCCTACATATACCCCACCAAGACAAAAGAGAAAATCCTAGTCAACCACATCTCTCTTGTTTTTCTTTTTTTTTTATAAAAGATGCAGAACGGTACCTTCTTTTACCGTATTGGATGTCTAAATTACACAAGTTGCTCCTACAACCAGCGTTATATTACTGAGTCTAACAAATTCTCCATGAAACCTCCTTACGAATCATTAACATCTATGACATAAAACATTGCTCAAAACAGGGATGAAGATTTATTGTGACACTATTAAACCAGAGGTGATGTCAATCAGATGTGGATTTTAGAAATTTCTACAGAATTGCTAAAAGTACGTACGATCAAGGTGACTCTTGTCATGTAATAGCATTAGGTCTATATCCTTTACACTACTATTCCTCACTGTAAGCAGAAATATAGATTCAAAGAATTTGTTCAACGTTGTTTCATAAAAAACGAATGGACAATGTAAGTACAACTATCTTGTTTTACGAAGGGACCTATTTTACATTGCAAAGCAAACTCTGTTTCAAATATGAAAAATATTAAAACAATATTAATGTTTTTGATTTATCACTCTATTTGCTCTGTTCGACGAAAGTGTTTATCAACAGACTGTGGGTATTTCTATGTGTTCTATCTGCGCTCCTCTTGCCACCGACTTGCTTTGTTATTTGCACGAGGCAGATTTCTTGCAGCGACTTCTCATGAAAAAAACGAAAAAAAAGCAATTCCTTCCCTTTATTTTCACGTTTCG
>MJUT01061228.1:80135-96024 GCA_002080005.1 Gigantidas platifrons
AGGTTCTTGTCGCTCCATCTTTAGTAGGGTTCGTGTCGCTCAATTTTTAGTAGGGTTCATGTCGTTCAATCTTTAGCAAGGTTCTTGTCGCTCCATCTTTAGTAGGGTTCGTGTCGCTGAATCTGTAGTAAGCTTCTTGTCGCTCCATCTTTAGTAAGGTTCTTGTCGCTCCATCTTTAGTAGGGTTCGTGTCGCTCAATCTTTAGTTAGGCTCTTGTCGCTCAATATTTAGTAGGGTTCGTGTCGCTTCACTCTTTAGTAGGATTTGTGTCCCTCAATCTTCAGTAAGGTTATTGTCGCTCCATCTTTAGTAGGGTTCGTGTCGCTCAATATTTAGTAGGGTTCGTGTCGCTCAATCTTTAGTAAGGTTCTTGTCGCTCCATCTTTAATAGCGTTCGTGTCGCTCCATCTTTAGTAAGGTTCTTCTCGCTTCATCTTTAGTAGGGTTCGTGTTGCTCAATCTTTAGTATGGTTCGTGTTGCTCAATCGTTAGTTAGGTTCTTGTCGCTCAATCTTTAGTAGGGTTCGTGTCGCTCAATCTTTAGTAAGATTCTTGTCGCTCCATCTTTAGTAAGGTTTGTGTCGCTCCATCTTTAGTAGGGTTCGTGTCGCTCAATCTTTAGTAGGATTCGTGTCGTTCAATCTTTAGTAAGGTTCTTGTCGCTCCATCTTTCGTAGGGTTCGTGTCGCTCCATCTTAGTAAGGTTCTTGTCGCTCCATCTTTAGTAGGGTTCGCGTTGCCCAATCTTTAGTAATGTTCGTATCGCTCAATATTTAGTAAGGATCATGTCACTCAATCTTTAGTAAAGTTCATGTCGCTCCATCTTTAGTAAGGTTCGTGTAGCTCGATCTTTAGTATCGTTCATGTAGCTAAATCTTTAGTAAAGTTCGTGTCGCTCAATCTTTCATTTTCTGTGTAGTGTTTTGTAAATCATTGTTTGTCTCTTTGTCTTATTTTCTTTTGGTCATTGTATTGTCTGAACTTCTGTTTATGGCTTCTGATTATCCCTTTGGTATCTTCAAACTCTCCTTGCGGATGTACGCTTAACATTGAAATGAAAGTGGGAAATGTACGATCCAATCATATATTTATTAGCTGAAAACCCTACCCATCATCCCAGCTGCATGTCTGTATAACGGAAGTTATAGCCCTCTTTCTCGGTTTGCATAGCAAACTGTAATTGCAGATTAAAGACGATATTTTATATCTTACATTCTAGTATTCAATATTTATCAAATTGTAGCTTAGAAGTTACACCTTCACTATGTACATTTACGGACAGCTCGCTATTGACGGTAGAAATGTGGTGAAAAAATGAAAAGACCACAAACAAAGAGTCGAATGCAATGGAAAAATCTTCGTCGTATATCTCGGTGTATAACTTATTAATGTGTAGTCCTTTGGTTGTAACGCATTGCCATTCCGGAAATAGGAAGTAGAATATGAAGTCAATGTCGGAACGTCGAAATTTGATTTTTTTCTGAAATTAATTTTCTAGCTAACTTAAATTGAGTGTTCATGCAGGGATATAGCAAACTCTAATGTACATTTTTGGAAACAGGGATGTATTTGATATATTTTTTCGATTTGATGCAAATCGTCACGCAAACATAGGTCTTCTGATGTAGTATCCTTTATCTATAAATACATAATTATTTGATAATTGTGCAAATAAACAGAAAGATAACAGAATGAATAAGGATGATAATAAAACTAAGACAAAAACACTATTTTCAGAAAATTCATCATTTCAAGAAAAATATACTCATCAATCACAAAAAAAATATTAATTAATAAAATAAATAAATAAAACCGCAAATTTCTAAAGTAACTTTAAATTTTGAGGAAATATTTAACTTAATGTTCGATCTTGACCACATGTCGTACATTCCTCGATCAAATTGATAAAATTATTTATCTTTGTATCACTATTAAAGGGAAAAAATGTGTCCAGCATTATCTTAGTCTCTTGATTTAGATATTTTGTGACAAAGGGTATGATTAGGCTACATACCTATAGAAACACATCCTTGTGATTAGAGAGAAGCGACTTCTCTAATATTTTGGATATATGATAAACAGGTAGGTTCGTAAAATGCCAGACCATTTAATGTAACTTTTAATTAGTAAAAATTAGGTATATGATAACAAAAATAAACAAACTTATACTATAGGAGATTGTTCTCACATAATATAAAGAATTAATATGCAAAATATATGATAGACTCAGATCGACGTCCAGTCTCTAATCGACGTCCACTCCTCAGATCGGCGTCCACTGCCGTCATTATCTCAAATCATGGTCCGAATTTTAAGGGTATTCTCAAATCGGCGTCCTTTTCCAAATTCTCAGATCTATGGCGGATTTGTTGTTATCAAATCGACTTCGTTTTTAAGTTTGTACATCATCTGCATCATTGCATATTATATCAAATGAATGCAAAGCCTCAAAGTTCCTAGCATAAATTCAGTGCGCCTGACCCGTGTTCCGTCTAAGAAAAAGCTCACCAGCAACCCTCTTATTCAAATAAGTTTGAAAGCAAAATCTAATGCGACATTGAATGGAGTCGAAAGTCCAAAATTCAAAATGATGGATGCTTTCAAGCAGTTTTTATGTAGATTTTCATATTCTATTATATGTTTGATGTTTAATATTTGCGCAGCCTGAAATATCTGCTATAATGCTCATTTTCCTGTTTTAATAGTTGTATTCGGGACAAAACAATGCAACAAAAGCGACATACTGTAAATTGAGAAATAAATGTAATGACAGTTTTATTTTGCGTGTGTTTTTTAATCTTTTATTTAAATTTGTTGTTATTTTTTTTCTTAGAACATTTTTTTCACTTTCTAATATCATCAATAGAGTTATTATCGAAATAATAAATGTTTTCAATAATTCCTCAAATTACAATCAATAGGAACAGAATAAACACAATAAGGTTTTATCTACAGTAACTATAAGAAAAACATAGGCATTTTATGTCATCTACAATCACTCATCTGGAATCTGGTCTTGTCGCCCCTCCATCATTGCTTCAAAACCTGCCCTAACTGGTGTGACGTCATTAGAAGCATACGTTAGTGACGTCATTGGAAGTCGATTTGATAAAATGAGAAACGGCCATAGATTTGAGTATTGGACGCCGATTTGAGGATTGGACGTCGATTAGAGACTGGACGTCGATCTGAGTCTTACATATATGCCGAAGAAATCATGTGTTTTCATGTTTAAAGCAAGAAACACGTGTTTATTTTTCTATGAGGAATTATGTTTTCTTGTGCTAACCAAGAATTAATAAAGATTTAAGGAATTATATGTTTTATTGTGCTAATTGAGACGACTATGCGTGCGTGAAGGGCAATAACATGTTATCTGCCCTGACAAAATATGTGATAAATAGATTAATACATGGCCTTTTTCATATTGCCCTTGTCATCAGCCCTCTACTTATATCCTCTCTCGGGGGCGATATCAAGGTCTCGTGCTGATAACAAGGGCAATGTGAAAAAGGCCATGTATTCATCTATAAGTATCAGGGACCGTTGTGGTCGTGATCGTATGACAGTTCGATTAACAACTACCTATGCAATCAGTGCCTATCCCCACTAAAGCTGTGAGTTTGAACCCGTTCATGGCAAGGTGCACTCAGCTTTGTGTGATAAAGTTTTTCAGTGACCTGCGGTAGGTAGTTGGTTTCCCCGTGTCAACCGGTTTCCTCCACACATAAAACTGATCGCCATGATATAACTGAAAGTGACGAAAATACCATAACTCTATAATCTGCGTGGTATCTGAAAAATAGAATTGAAACTTAAATATATATTATTATATAAATGTTATTTTTGTTACACTTTAACTATGTAGTGTCAGACAGGTGTACAGGGGTTCAGTCAACTTTTATATTCAATGAAATCTGATTTTTTTTCTTTTTTGATAAACAACTGTGATTTCTCGTAAACTGCGATAAAGGATAAGTTATTTTCCGTAAACATTGATGGTACTTGTACATATCCCCTTCATCACACATACAAATGTATGACATTAATGATAAATTATGAAATAATAATAAAGTTGACTATTGTTTCACTATTATGTCTTATGATGGCCTTGTGTAGTATCGGTGGTTGATGCCATCGACTCTCTTTAATAAAAGTAATGTATTATACATATGACAACTTCTCTGTCACGAAGATTAAGCATACATGTAGTATGTATAATGTTCAAGATTATAGCGTTCTATTTGTCCGGATGTACCACAGGCGCTTGTGTGGAGTCAAAGATATGCTCGCTATTTACCACAAGGCCGGACTCACTCCTACTACCCCTATCACTTCAACCGCTATTTCCCCTGTTAAAATGTCGATAGGACACAAATCACCTACTGATTTGCGTAGTGAAATTATTTTTCTTCAAAGAAAACCCGTTTTGTACATCTGCCTACCATCTATACCCCATACTGACAGATAATCCTCCGAGTTTGTTGACACCGGACAGCTCCTTGGCTGCAAAAGGGAAAGTAGGTTACGTGACATCTTCCGCCTAGTCATTCAATTAAGAAATAAGTCATGCAAGCCAGAATGTGTTGGGAGTTTTAACATGGATTGGCGGATATCTTTAATATTTTATTCCGAGCCAATCCATGTTAAAGCTCAAAACACATTCTGGCTTTCATGATTTATTTATATTTACGCTTGCGGAAAATGTCGCACACAATTTATGTAACTCGAAAAATACTGCGCCCTCTATCTTCATTATTCGGGTTATAATTTATGCTGTAAATGGAAAAGTCGTTCACATTCACCGGCGCATGTGCTAGTGATATTATACCGAATGGATAACTTTACTGCACCTTCGATCGTTGTCCGCTAGTCGTGTTAAGCGTCAGCTGAAGGTGTGACTCGAGCAGTTACGATTGTTGTCATACGTCATTTTGTTTTATAAAAAAAATAAAATATATTCATAATCCCCAAACACATTAGTAGTATATATGCACCATCCATTTATTATTTGCGGGGGAGCAGTGACGTCACCGAAGTTGCATCACCGGAAATGACGTCACCGGAAGTGACACCACAGGAAATGACGGTCACCGGAAGTGAAAGGGAGGTAATTTTCCGCGCTTTTTTCCTATGCCCACATTTCCCGCGGTTTTTTTTTAGGAACTCCTCTAGATTCTAGGTACGAACAATAAAATGTTGAGTCCAATATGTATCGGGTCCGAATAGACCTAGTGCCTCCTATGTTAAACCATATTTCCCTACTGAATGGTGCAGTCAGTCGTGACTAATTACGGCTCTTACAGGAACACCTGTCTCCATCGATAATGAAGTATTCCAAACCGAGTAAATTTACATAATTTTGTGTTGCTTAATTGAAGACCTCTCATTATTATTCTATTATTCTAAGTATTGTACCATTCATATGTGTTTTAACACCGTGTTTTAATTACCAATAATTATGCATACTTTATTGATAATTCACAAACAATTACACACTGAATATATTACCATACCACTGCAAAATTGTATGATTTTATAAGATGGGTTTTTAATTTTTACGGTCTATTAGGCAACCCTTAGATTTTAAATTGGTTTTCTAAAGAGGTCCCGCGCTTAATAATTCATACGCGTGCCAGTGAAGTGGGTTTAGAAACATTATTCAATATACGTGAAGTAATCAAAAAGAGAGTATCCCTCCGACCTGTTGCAACAATACACATGAACTGTAAATGTAAACATATGATGATTTTGTACATAATTCAGATAGTATGCAATAAAGCCCAAAGTAATTTAAGCTTAAACATTGTTCCTCAATCCAAAATAATAGATTACACGACTGAAAACTGTGAGAATTCAAAAGAGTAACATGGTGTTTAAATAACAGACTAGAGTTAACTCCTAGCGTACACTGACTCGGTACTGTTCATTGTTATGTAGTCAATAAATGTTGTGACATTGTGTGGTCTTTTTGAGTGGAAGTGAATCTGTACAGATGTTTATTATTTGGTTAGATATTGCTTGTCCTTGGAGATCAAATTGTAAAGAGGGATAGTCTGTATCCCTTTAACCAGTTTAACACCACCTAATGTATGTGCCTGTCACAATCCGATACCTGAATCTCCAACTACATATGTCTGAGTCGTTTTGTTTGTTTTGTTTTCTGTTTTATGTTTTTGCTATTTTGCGTTATTAAAACGTCTATATCAGAGCAGGCATGGGGGAAATTGTAGAGCTACATAGAATACCATTAGGTAGATTTAATGAACTGGTGCATTACTTTACAATTACTTTAGCTAACCAATGCACTAAAGTGTGCATTATTTTATCTAAGTAATTCATTAAATTACAATAACATTTTGAAAGAAACAATATCAAGTGAAAACACAAATATAGAACATTTTATAAAATAACATAGACATGCATGTGAACCATAGGTGGTTGGAGTGTAGCTCATTGAACTCACATTTGTACCAGAAAAATATTGTAGATTCACCTAGCTGTGTTTGTGGTTCGATAGAGACATCTGAACATTTTTTTATTTCATTGTTCTCGCTATAATATCTCCAGACAACGTTATATAAATTCCCTGCACCTTCCTATACAACTAAATCTCGACATCTTACTATTATAATCTAATGAACTAACAACTCATCTAAACTCTGAGATCTTCTTAACAGTTCAAAAATGTATTCTAAGTAGTAACAGATTCACCTCTTAATCTTCACCTGCACGAAAGCTAGCTCAAACGCACCCAATTTCCTTTCTTCTCTTTACATAAATTCAATTATAAAATAGTAGTGTACGTAATTGTCCTATCTTTCGAAACAAATCATAAAGTATAATGTATAATTTATCTTTGGGAGACGAATTTATATAAGCTCAATAGCTTGTTTTCGGATCCATTTAATTAATTTATTTGCAGTTGTATTTGTCTCACTATGTATGTACTTTGTGATATGTCTTAATTAATCAAATACGTTTACACTAACCATAGGTGCTGTGATGAGACGAAAAGGAATTTATTCTGTTATGTTTTGATTGAAGTATACCATGTATTTAACAAAAGACAGTGCAGATCAATTCACAAATATGCTGTTATTATACAGAAACTAATTCTTTAATGTTTGATATTCTAATATGAGTATAATTATTTTTCTTGTTGACGACTAACTACCATCTCCCACCCAACAAATAAAAAGACAGAGATACACAAGAAAGCAATGGCATGTAATGCACATCTTTAATAGCATGTTTGTAAAATACTTTTGTACATTACATTACAGTTTCGAATAATGTATTACAGTGCATTATAATCATTTTTTGAATTATTAGCATACGTATATTATGGTGTTTGGGAAGGAGAGAGCTTGAGTTATGTATTATTAATGAAAAGAAATAGTTATTTTGTCTTACTCCACTTTTTGAGATCACTATACCTTACGAATTCGCAATAAATCTGAGATATATAATAAGAAGAGTTTGAAGATACCAAAGGGATAATCATAATCCGATAATCGAAGACAGACTAGACGACACAATATTAAAATATCTAGCAAATATTAGGTGTAATTACCCTGTACAGCATCAAACCGAACACTTTTTCTTTACGAAGATATCACCCTAAACACCGGAAACCTTGTTATCGAAGAAACCACATAAGCGTTAAATGTACAACAAATCTGAACTGTGGAAACTGTTCTAGAAACTGCAATTTTGCTCTTTTTTGCTTCAAACAATTTGACAACTCTAAAGAGTTGATTTCTCCTGGTGAAAATTCCGATAATCGTCAAAACCTGAAAACAATCAAACGTATACTATGTTTGCCTACTAACAGGGAAGCAACTGATCCAAGGGTTCCTAGTGTTAAAGTTGAAGTAATCACTTTGCAAGTTTTTCGGTCTCTAATGTGACTTGTTAACCATTACGGAATGTCTGTGTTACAAATGACTACGGATATATTTCCTTTGCAGTAATCACAATCCGGTGTGAGCTGAAATAAATGTCTGCAAGTTTATGTTTATATGTGCGATGTATTTTGAGCATATCTGTGTTATCGCTGCTTGAAATCTAGATATCATGTTAGGATGGTAGGAGTCTGGATAAATCCTGCCATGCATTTGTATCTGTCCCAAACTAAACCATTTTCCATTTTAGTGCATTCCGTTGGCTCTGCGTGTACTGTAAAAGGAGCAAAGCAAATTATGTCATTCTTCGAAATATCGTAAACATATGTTTTCTTCCGATGATACGCAATAATGTTGACAATAGACTGTACTAACAATATAAATTAATTATATATCTGCAATCCATTTTGGATAAGATGTAAATCAGTAAAAATTAAATTAAACTAAAAATGGATTGATTAGTCAATAAACGTCAGTGAAACTCGAACGGGAATGAATCTACAATGAACAATGCAAAGACACAGGCACACAGGACAAAGACAAACAAAACAAAGTACACAGCACAGAAAACCAAAATGATGAACAAAGAATCAACGACCCCATGCGCCCGCGAAGGGCACACATTTCCTTATTCTAATAAAATACCCGCCATGTTACTCTAGTCCAGTAAATAGTTATCAAATTAACTTGAACAAAAATGTCGGTGATACCATGGACGGCCAGATGGTTAACAGGATTAATGTTATTGTCTTCTGACAAAGGCCTAATAGTAATGACGACGTGGTTTTACGCCTCGATACATTGGCAAGTGGTTAGGCTTCCAGACTGGGGTAAGTGGCTAGTTTTCCGGACTGTGGCAAGTGGTTAAAATTCAAGACTATGTCAAGTTGTTCAGTTTCCAGACTTGGGCAAGTAGTTAGTTTTCCAGAATGGCAAGTGGTAAGGTTTCAAGACTGTAGCAAGTGGCTAGATATCAAGACTGTGGCAAGTGGTTAGGTTTCAAGTCTGGCAAGTGGCTATGTTTCCAGACTTGAGCAAGTAGTTCGGTTTCGAGACTGTGGCCAGTGGTTAGGTTTCCAGACTGGAGCAAGTGAATATGTTTCCAGACTGTAGCAAGTGGTTAGGCTTCCAGACTGGGGTAAGTGGCTAGTATTCCGGACTGTGGCAGGTGGTTAGAATTCAAGACTATGTCAAGTGGTTCGGTTTCCAGACTTAGTCAAGTAGTTAAGTTTCCAGATTAGCAAGTGGTAAGGTTTCAAGACTGTAGCAAGTGGTAAGGTTTCAAGACTAGCAAGTGGTTATGTTTCCAGACTGTGGCAAGTGGTTAGGTTTCAAGACTGTGGCCAGTTTTTTTATTAAGATAAAAAGACTGTGGCCGGTGGGAAGGTTTCAAGTGACTATGTTTCCAGACTGTAACCATAGGTTAGGTTTTCAGTCTGTGGCAAGTGGTTAGGTTACCAGTCTGTGGCAAGTGATTAGGCTTCCAAACTGTAGCAAGTTGTTAGGTTTCCAGACTGTGGCAAGTGGTTAGGCTACCAGAATGTGACAAGTGGCTATGCTTCCAGAATGTGGCAAGTGGTTAGGTTTCCAGACTGTGGCAAATGGCTAGATTTTCAGTCTAGTGGCAAGTGGTTAGGTTTCAAGACTGGCAAGTGGTCAGGCTTCCATACTGGCAAGTGGTTAGGCTACCAGAATGTGTTTAGGTTTCCAGACTGTGGCAAGTGGTGATGTTTCCAGACTGTGGCAAGTGGTTAGGTTTTCGGTCTGTGACAAGTGGCTATGCTTCCAGAATGTGGCAAGTGGTTAGGTTTCCAGACTGTGGCAAGTGGCTAGATTTTCAGTCTAGTGGCAAGTGGTTAGGCTTCAAGACTGGCAAGTGGTTAGGCTACCAGAATGTGTTTAGGTTTCCAGACTGTGGCAAGTTGTTATGTTTCCAGACTGTGGCAAGTGGTTAGGTTTTCGGTCTGTGGCAAGTGGTTAGGTTTCCAGACTGTAGCAAGTGGTTAGGCTACCATACTGTGGCAAGTGGTTAGTTTCAAGACTGTGGCAAGTGGTTAGGCTACCAGACTGTGGAAGTGGTTATGCTTCGAGACTGTGGCCAGTGGTTATATTTCCAGAGTGTTGCCAATGGTTATGTTTTCAGACTGACAAGTGGTTAGGTTTTCAGTCTGTGACAAGTGGTTAGGTTTCCAATCTGCGGCAAGTGGTTATGTTTCAGGACTGTGGCAAGTAGTTAGGTTTCAAGACTTTTGTAAGTGGCCAGGTTTCCAGACTGGCAAGTGGTTAGGCTACCAGACTGGCAAGTGGTAAGGTTTCCAGACTATGGCAAGTGGTTATGTTTCCAGTCTGTGGCAATTGGTTAGGTTTTCAGTCTGTGACAAGTGGTTAAGTTTCCAGACTGTGGCAAGCGGCTAGGCTTCTAGAGTGGGGCTATCGCCATTCAATATGTTTTAAATGTTTAGTCTTTTCACATTAGCACAGTAATCATTATATAACTGAAAAATTCCTGAAAATGAAGATAAACACAAACAACACATCCACAAAATTGTCGGTAAATTGATACAACATAATCTCTTATTACTGTATTTTGTAGATACCATACTATATAGTATATTATAATGAGAATTTCGACGGAAGCTTTTCTGTTTGGCACTTTGATTATCTTGTCAATTATAGATTGTAAGTGTATATTTAAGCTTTCATTTAATAATTGTTTCTTATTTGTCCACATACACTGTATTGTTTGGTCAACACACACACACACACACACACACACACACACACATATAAATATATTGTATGGTTGTCACTTGCTTAGACGTTTGTATAAAAATTGCTGAGTTAGATTGCTGTCAAATTATAATATTAAGTATATATATATACCATCTACACACGATTATACACATCTTACGTCTTTCCCTAGATTAAAATCCTTACGAGACAAGGTAACACTACGACTATTGAAGCTCTTTTTTTAAGGTGTGGATGTAGTCGAGTGGTCTAGGGCGCTGGACGTAAGGCTAAGCGAATGGTGCTGCAGTGTATCAATGATGTGAGTTCAAATCCCGTCGAGTGAAGAACAAACATTTAACAGCTTCAAAATATAATTCTAACACTGTTTGGTTTAATTGTCAGACGTATATATATATATATATATATATATATATATATACTTGTTAAATACTGGAATTGAGCGAGTGAGTGAGTGATTATTGTTCAACGCCAACTCAGCTATTATTCAGCTATATCATGGCGAGAACAAGTTAATTGTCAATGAGATGAGGATGATGTTAGCTTTGTTCTAGACCAACACACTGAGTCGGATTGTCTTAGTGCTAGCTAATTGAAACAACAGTCCACGGGTAGACATGTCGCTCCACTCAGACGCATTATTCCGATTCAAACCAACCAGTCTTTACTCTTACTCCTTAATGCTGCATGCTTAGGAAGAGAAGCAACACATACCAATTTTATAGTCCTTGGTTTGAACCGACCGAGGCTCGAACCCACGATCTACCACACTGGAGGCGTGCACGCTAACCATTACACCACCGTTGATGTTACTGGAATTGAAATAACAATGTTTGCCTATATCGGAGTGTATGCAGTTAAGTCATTGAGAACTTTGATTACAAAATATTGCGAATAAAAGATAACCGGCTAGGGATATGGTGCTTAACAATATTTCAGCTATATTGTGGTGGTCAGTTTTATTAGTGGACGGAGCCGTAGAAAACGACCGACCTGCCGCAAGTCACAGACAAACTTTATCACAAAAAGTTTTATCAAGTACACCTCGCCATGAGCGGGATTCTAACCCACGCTTTGGTGATAGGCACTGATTGCACAGGTACTTGTAACTCCAACGACCACATGATCATGACGATCCCTGTAACTGGTAAAAATATTACTACATGATATTTAGTCAACAAGATGTGAAATACTGGTATATTTTCACCACTCGTCAGTTTGAGATTACATGTAATGTACGTTTTATAAATGGAAGATATTTTGGATGCAATTGTTTACTCATTGCTCAATATTTCATTTTATTAAGTGTATATGTATGTTTCGCGGTCAACTGCACAATATAATATCATGCCAAAAACTTGAATGTTCTTCTTACAGCAGCAATTGCTAGTACTACCCTTCAGACGAGTACTACCCTTCAGACGAATGCATCGTCAACTACTTCAACACTAACGACTGAACCTCCTGGCCATACCGTTCAGACGAATGTACCATCATCTACTGCAACACCAACGACAGAATCTCCAGCTTCTACCGCTCAAAGAAATGTACCGTCAACTACTTCAACACAAACGACAAAACCTCCAGGTTCTACCACTCAGACGAATGTACCATCAACTACTCCAACACTAACGACAGAACCTCCAGGTTCTACCGCTCAGACGAATACACCATCAACTACTTCAACACTAACGACAGAACCTCCAAGTTCTACCGGTCAGACGAATATGCCATCAACTATTTCAACACTAACGACAGAGAATCCAGGTTCTACCGCTCAGACGAATGTACTGTCAACTACATCAACACTAACGACAGAATCTCCTGGATCTACCATTCAGACGAATGTACCGTCAACTACTTCAACACTAACGACAGAACCTCCAGGCTCTCCTGCTCAGACGAATGTACCATCAACTACTTCAACACTAACGACAGAGCCACCAGGTTCTACAGCTCAGACGAATGTACCATCAACTACTTCAACACTAACGACAGAACCTCCAAGTTCTACCGGTCAGACGAATATGTCATCAACTATTTCCACACTAACGACAGAGAATCCAGGTTCTACCGCTCAGACGAATGTACTGTCAACTACATCAACACTAACGACAGAACCTCCTGGATCTACCACTCGGACGAATATATCGTCAACTACTTCAACACTAACGACAGACCCTCCAGGCTCTCCTGCTCAGACGAATGTACCATCAACTACTTCAACACTAACGACAGAGCCACCAGGTTCTACAGCTCAGACGAATGTACCATCAACTACTTCAACACTAACGACAGAACCTCCAGATTCTACCGCTCAAGCGAATGTACCGTCAACTATTGCAATAATAACCACAGAACCTCCAGGTTCCACAGTGCAGACGAATGCGCCGTCAGCTCCTGCAACGCTAACGACAGAAACTCCAGGTTCTACTGCTCAGACGAAAGTACCATCAACTACTTCAACACTAACGACAGAAACTCCAGGTTCTACCGCTCAAATCAATATAACGTTAACCACTGCAACGCTAACGACAGAAGCTCCAGGTTCTACAGCTCAGACGAATGTACCAGCAATTATTTCAACACTAACGACAGAACCTCCAGATTCTACCGCTCAGACGAATCTACCGTCATCTACGTCAACACTTACGACAGAACCGCCTGGTTCTACCGCTAGGACGAATGTACCATCAACTACTTCAACACTAACGAGAGAACCTCCAGGTTCTACCGCTCAGACGAATGCACCATCAACTACTTCAACACTAACGACAAAACCTCCAGGTTCTACAGCTCAAACGAATGCACCATCAACTACTTCAACACTAACGAGAGAACCTCCAGGTTATACCACTCAGACGAATGTACCATCAACTACTTCAACATTAACGAGAGAACCTCCAGGTTCTACCGCTCAGACGAATATACCATCAACTATTTCAACACTAACGACAGAGATACCAGGTTCTACCGCTCAGACGAATGCACCATCAACTACTTCAACACTAACGACAAAACCTCCAGGTTCTACAGCTCAGACGAATGCACCATCAACTACTTCAACACTAACGAGAGAACCTCCAGGTTATACAACTCAGACGAATGTACCATCAACTACTTCAACACTAACGACAGAACCTCCAGGTTCTACCGCTCAGACGAATGCACCATCAACTACTTCAACACTAACGACAGAGCCTCCAAGTTCTACCGCTCAGACGAAAATACCATCAACTATTTCAACACTAACGACAGAGATACCAGGTTCTACCGCTCAGACGAATGTACCGTCAACTACTTCAACACTAACGACAGAGCGACCACGTTCTATCGCTCAGACGAATGTACCATCAACAATTGCAACGATAACGACAGAACCTCTAGGTTCCACAGTGCAGACGAATGTGCCGTCGGCTCCTGCAACGCTAACGACAGAACGTCCAGGTTCTATCGCTCAGACGAATGTACAATCAACTACTTCAACACTAACGACTGAACATCCAGGTTCCTTCGATCAGAGGAATATACCGGTAACCACTTCAACACTAACGACAGAACCTCCAGGTTCTAAAGCTGAGACGAACGAACCATCAACTACTTCAACACTAATAACAGAAACAAAAGGCTCTACCGCTCAGACGAATGTACCATCAACTACTTCAACACTAACGAGAGAACCTCCAGGTTCTACCGCTCAGACGAATGCGCCATCAACTATTTCAACACTAACGACAGAGAATCCAGGTTCTACTGCCCAGTCGAATGTACTGTCAACTACTTCAACACTAACGACAGAACCTCCAGGTTCTACTTCTCAGACAAATGCACCATCAACTACTTCAACACTAACGACAGAACCTCCAGGTTCTACAGCTCAGACGAATGTACCATCAACTACTTCAACACTAACGACAGAGCCTCCAAGTTCTACCGCTCAGACGAATATACCATCAACTATTTCAACACTAACGACAGAGATACCAGATTCTACCGCTCAGACAAATGTTCCGTCAACTACTTCAACACTAACGACAGAGCCACTACGTTCTATCGGTCAGACGAATGTACCATCAACTACTTCAAAACTAACGACAGAACCTCAAGGTTTTATCGCTCAAACGAATGTACCGTCACCTATTGCAACGATAACGACAGAACCTCTAGGTTCCACAGTGCAGACGAATGTGCCGTCAGCTCCTGCAACGCTAACGACAGAACGTCCAGGTTCTATCGCTCAGACGAATGTACAATCAACTACTTCAACACTAACGATTGAACATCCAGGTTCCTTCGATCAGAGGAATATACCGGTAACCACTTCAACACTAACAACAGAACCTCCAGGTTCTACCGCTTATATGAATGTACCGTCAACTACTTCAACACTAACGACAGAACCTCCAGGTTCTACCGCTCAGACGAATGTACCATCAACTACTTCAACACTAACGACAGAACCTACAGATTCTACCGCTCAGACGAATGTACCATCAACCACTTCAACACTAACGACAGAACCTCCAGGTTCTACCGCTCAGCCAAATGTACCATCAACTACTTCAACACTAATGACAGAACCTCCAGTTTCTACCGCTCATACGAATGTACCATCAACTACTTCAATACTAACGACAGAGCTTCCAGGTTCTATCGATCAGAGGAATATACAGTTAACTACTTCAACACTAACGTCAAAACCTCCAGGTTCTACCGATCAGATAAATGTATCGTCAACTACTTCAACATTAACGACAGAACCTCTTGGTTCTACGGCTCAAATGAATGTTCCATCAACTACTGCAACACTAACGACAGAACCTACAGGTTCTATCGCTCAGACGAATGTACCGATAACTACTTCGGCACTAACGACAAAACCTCCAGTTTCTACCGCTCTGACGAATGTACCATCAACTGCTTCAACACTAACGACAGAACCTCCAGGATCTACCGCGAAGACAAATGAACCATCACCTACTTCAAAACTAACGACAGAACCTCCAAGTTCTACCGCTCAAATCAATATATCGTCAACTACTGCAACACTAACGACAGAACCTCTAGGTCCTACCGCTCACACGAATGTACCATCAACTACTTCAACAATAACGACAGAGCCTCTAGGTTCTACCGCTCAGACGAATGTACCATCAACTACTTCAACACTAACGACAGAGAATCCAGGTTCTACCGCTCAGACGAATGTACCATCAACTACTTCAACACT
>MJUT01061228.1:114798-135800 GCA_002080005.1 Gigantidas platifrons
TTTCTTCTGGTCCTCCGATTTCCTCCACCAATAAAACTGACCGCCACGATATAACTGAAATATTGTTGAAAGTGGCGTTAAAGACTATAAACCGACAATTTAGGAATTGAGCTACCCATTCTTTGGTATATTCTTTATTGACATACATTACCTATATATTACTTACTCTTACCTCTTGTATTCGTTGGACAATGAATCGCTGTTTGGTCTTAGGCTTAGTCTTTTGATTGCAAACTGTTAAAAAGAAAAATGGACAATTCAAAATATATTGTGAACAGGTATAAGATAACAAAGTGGTAATATAATCCGCTAAGTCGAAGAACAGACATTACAATGACTAACAGACAAATGGACACAGTGATAAACTATTTATTCAAACATTACACAAAAAGCTAATGATTGAGAAAGTAGATATCATCTAACAATGGGTGTGTGTGTGAGGGGTGAACTCCGGTGTTCAAAAGGACAATCAGTTCCTCCTAAACTAGTAATGCCCATCTTGTTACTCTTGTTAAAAACTATGTTTTTTGTTGTTGTTTTGTTGTTTTTTTTTTGGTGAAAAGTTAGACATTAATATATATAACATGTACATGGATATGTCTTCTATACGGATCGCTACTAACATTGAGATTTGGATTCCATACAGTCTCATGTGATTTAATTTGTCGGTGTATTTGTCATATTGCATTGCTACATAATAGATATACTCAATTGATTAAGTTTATGTTTTGCGTCAACGGATTTTTCAGACCAAAATCGAAGGAAAATACAAAGATGCGAGATACGATGAGTTTTACATTTCAAGCAAAACATATCAGCAATAGTATGTTATCGAAAAGTTGCCAATACAACGCTATTAACGTCATCACCAGGTTCTATAATTACACAAGAAATCAACAATAATATTTCAATCGTTATTTTACAATTTTTTTATTATATCTATAATCTTATTATTCAAGTGGAAGGGCAGATCTAATCATTCAAAATATACTAACCTCCATGTTTTCAGTCTGAAAGTTACTCAACGAACTGCGACGATGTTTCTGACATTTTCTAATTTGACGACATTTTGAATTTAGCAATTCCTTGGAAATGACATCACCGGAAATCAACTTTTTACTAAAAATCAATGTAAATAGAAAGCAAGTTTTAGTATTTTTTACGGAAAATAGATATATATATAGAAACAACATTAATATTTTAATGTATGTATGTACAAAGGTACTTTAAATATTCGGGCTCAACCTGAATGATGTATACAATTTGTCCGCAAATACATGTGTACGAATGTTCATATACATGCAATTATTTTTAAATCAGTTTTGAAAACGTTAACATGTTGATCACAGCTACAAACTGTATTATCCGTCGTATCGTATATGTAAATATGCGCTTAATAAACTTTCGGTGATTACTGTATAATTTCCAGCTTTCAAACAAATCGAAAAGAATAAAGCAAAAAACACATGCGGAGCTGATGTGTACATCATCGTGGACAATCTGTGTGTACAGAAATGTAAGGACAAAGCGAAGTGGTGTGATCATGGAACATGTTACAAAAATCCAGCTGGAGATAAACGATGTGTGTAAGTCAACTTAGTAGTCTATTTGTATTTAAAATCTTCATTGAAACAAAGACAAACTGTGTATGGATTAACAGGCGTTATGTCCTATTTTCTCATTCGTGATTCATTAAACAAATATGTGTCATATTTACAACTGTTATAAGAAGAGTGTGAAGATACCAAAGGGTAATGAGAATCCGTAAATTGAAGAAGGACAGATGATACAATGGCCACAAGAAAAACGACAAAAGGAAACCTTGACAGATCGACTGATGTCCAACGTATAATATTTTGCTTGGGATTGGAAATACAAACAATTTCTTTAGCTGCAAGTAAATCAAAGGATCAAAGGGCATAAATAATATAGCGGACATCGGCTAAAGTCAATCTCCATGTCTGAGGAAGGAGAAACATAGTTTCAATACTTTTACATCATTTACATAACATCTCTACCAGTATATACTTATTGTATCACATGCATGGGGCCGCCGTGGTCTTGATCGTATAATAGTTGGATTTACATATACGTGTGCAATAACTGCCTTCTGCCACCAAATTTTGAATCCCGTTGATAGGGTGGTATCCTCAATGCAACTTTATGTGATAAACTTTGTCAGTGTCTTGCGGCAGGTTGGTGGTTTTCTCTGGGTACTCTGGTTTCCTCCACCAATAAAACTGACAGCCACGAAATAACAGAAATATTGCTTAAAGTGGTGTTAAACATCATAATCATAACCTTAATACGAACTTAATGCGCTGAGGTATTTAACATCAATGTGATATTTAGTCATGCATTAAACTTAAAACTCGTTTGATTACGATTATAACTTATTATAAATGTGTGATGCAATAAAGCTTAGTTTCCCTTTTACTGACATTTATATAGAGTAACATAAAACATATAGATTTTCACTTCCTGTAAAAAAAAAATTTCGGTTGCTATTTTTGTTATTTCAATTGAATATATGAATATTAGTAAATATTGCGATGAAAATATTGTCTTCTCATGTTTATTAAATCGATGGTAAATACCATTGATTTCCCAGAAATAATGAAACCTACTCACAGTGGTATATATAAGAAATGTTAGATTTAAGCAGCAGTTTGTACCATGTACTTGGGTCTTGGTATATGGCTTTAGATAATGATATTTCTCTTTTGCGAACAATAGGAAGAATGATTCATTGTTGGGTTTAATTGTCGACCATAAGTTGTTAATTTGCAACAATTTATATATTGTTTCAGATGTAACGAAGTCGGCCATTTTGTTTATTCCGGTGAGAGATGTGACATAACAACAGAAAAATTAGCCCTAGAATCTAAATATATCATAGCCATTGTATGTGGGATCGGTGCTGTATTTATTTTCCTACTTATTGTCGTTTGTGTTGCATGTAGAAGACGTAGGAAGGAACATGGTGATATTAATTACATGTAAGTATTCTTTTAAAACATAAAACAATATTATGTAAAATAATGTCTATTGCCACGTTCCTACACTTTTGTATGATATATATATATATATGACTGTATAATGAATTCATTCATTATCCTATACAATAATGTTAAAAATTGCCGAGTTAGATTGCTGTCAAATTACAATATTAAGTATATATATATACCATCTACACACGCTTATACACATGTCTTACGTCTATCCCTAGATTAAATCCTTACGAGACAAGGTAACACTACGACTAGTAAAGCTCTTTTTTAAGGAGTGGATGTAGTCGAGTGGTCTAGGGCGCTGGACCTAAGGCTAAGCGAATGGTGTTGCAGTGTATCAATTGTGTGAGTTCAAATCCCATCGAAGGAAGAACAAAAATTTGACAGCTTCAAAAATCTAATTCTAACACTGGTTTAATTTTCAGACGTATATATATATATATATATATATTTATATATACATTAAATCTCATGAAATGATATGGAGAACTCGGAGTGCAACTTTTATTCATTATCCTCATTGTACGCTAGTTAATCGTACAAAATTATCAATTAGAATCAATGAAAGTGGCGTTAAACACCAAAAATAAAATAAAATCAAATCAATTAGAATCATACTAGTTAACTGACTATTAATAAAGAAGATAGAGTTAGATAACTGTAGCTAATAGATTACTGGTGAAGAAAGTAGGGTCAGTTGGTTGCAGTTACCTAACTACAGGAGAAGATAGTAGAATCCATATATAGTAGAACAAGACTAGTTCACCTTTCTGGTGAACCTGTAAGCAACCTCGTTTTTTGTGGAATTTTTGCTTCTCAAACATTGGTTGTCTGCTTAGTGTTTTATGGATCGTTCTTTTGACCATTGCAGTGCATGGCTTTCGTCTATTTACAGCTTCTGATTACCTCTTTGGTATCTTCAAACTTTGATTGAAAATTGATACGATCGTGTTGTCGCTGTCACAAGGAATTAATTGGAAATGAAACGTCCTTTGTTCACTGGCGTCAATGTGATGTCCGTAACTACAGTTACGGACATCCCAAGATGGAGAATACGGATTCAGATAATAATTAATATGACCGTTTTTGTGAAAATAATGGATTATTCATCGGTATTTCATGTTTTAATTGACGTATCATAAAATATGGGACTAAAATACAATAAGCTCTTTCATAGTTTAATCGCTAAATGAAGAAATCAGCCGTTGAAAAAAAACCGGGTGATGTGGGTAACTGAAGAAGATCATTTATCGCTGATGTCCGTAACTTGAAACATTGATGTCCGTAATTGGTATTATTCCGAAACGAGACAATAGTTCAGCAGGCTTTGGAATTCACTTTTTAATGAAATAACAGTCTATTTATGGTGATACTTGTAAATCGGAAGCTAGAATATTCTTGAAAGTCCTTATAAATGGCCGAGACTAGTCAATATCAACATGCACTCGACCACTGGACCCTCGTTTAATTGTCGAGTTCATCAGGTTACCAATTCTTTTTTAGCTCGACATTTCGAAGAAAAAAAGTCGTGCTATTGTCGTCACTCTGACGTCAGCGTCTGGGTCGGTTAAGTTTTAGGTTTTAAGTTTTCGGTTAAGTCCATATCTCAAAAACTATCAAAGATATCCCATTTAAACCTTGGAATACTTGTTCACTATCAAAAGAGGTACCAAATACAACCAGGCAGATGACCCTGTAATTTGTATATCTAGAGTTATCTGCCCTTGTTTCGACATAGTACATAGAAATTAGGGATATTTTTTAGTATAATTAAAATTTCTCAATAACTATCAAAGCTATTAACTTGAAACTCAATACACTTGTAGAAAGTGTTGACACTAATCTGTTGACAAGAGAAGACAACTCCAGTTATTCCCCTTTTGGACTTAGAATTTCTTCAGAAAATACAAATTCTCAATAATTATGATAGGCAGTGAAATGAAACTCGACATACATGTTCATTATCAAATGGGGAACCCATTACAACAAGGCAGGTGACCCTGTGATTTGTATATCCAGAGTTATCTGGCCTTGTTTCGGCATAATACATAGAAATTTGGGATATTGTTTTAGTATAATTAAAATTTCTCAATAACTATCAAAGCTATTAACTTGAAAGTCAATGCACTTGTAGAAAGTGTTGACCCCGTTCTGTTGACAAGAGAAGACAACTCTATCTAGCATTTTATTTGAGTTATTACCCTTTTCTTACTTGCATTTTTTTTCTAAAAATACAATTTTCTTAATATAAACTATGATAGGCATTAAAATGAAACCCAACATACCTGTTCACTATCAAAAGGGGGAACACATTACAGAAGGGTAACCCCTCATTCCCAACATACAGCCCCCTCCACCCCCCCCCATTTTTTTATTTTTCATTTTTATTTTATTTGCACTAAAATAGTGTTAAAAGATTATACCCCCACCCAACACCACACCCAAAGTTGACTGTTCCCTATTTCCGGATCCGAACTGTTCCATGCGCGAACACGATGCGCATTGCGTCATTCCTGTCAAGCGCAACCATTCAGTTCGTTGGGCAGACGAGATGGCAGATAGGTTTGAAGATGTGTCTGATGAAGACATCGAGCTATTATTGGAGAAAAGGGACTCGAATAGCACAAACAATGTGATTAAAGGTGCAGTTAGGATTTTCACCAGGTTGACAGTAAAAAAGTGTTGAGCAAACAGTTCCTGTGATATTTCTTGAATTCAATTCAACTTGTTGTGTTCATTGTTCAGCTGAATAAATAATCAACAAAATGCTGTATTTCTTTCCAAACAATATTGTGCCCCAATTTTTTAATGGTATGGTATGCTGACATTATCATTTTAAGTAGATTTGTGGTTATGTGCATGTATATAAGATAATAAAACAGTTATTTAATGACTGTTCAGGGGACAGTCAAAACTATTGACCCGAGGTGCTGGAGATGACTTGGGAACTGTTGCCTTCGACCTTCGGCCTCGGTATCAGGCAACAGTTCCCAAGTCATCTCCAGCACCTCGGGTCAATAGTTTTGACTGTTTCCCTGTTCCCTGAACAGATATGAAATAACTGTATACTGTAATATTTTGGAATATTGACAATTAGACACTCAGTATAATAATGATATTAATGTGGTCTTGTCCAGGTAATGTGCTAAAATTCGGGTTGGGTAATATGTCTCTCAGACCTAGGTAATATTTTGGCTTATTACATAGTTAGTTCAAATAAAGGCATTTGTGTATGACCAATATGACCAGAAGTAAACTGTCCATATTTTCACACCCCGAGAAAATAACCGGTTATTGGATTACTATAAGATCATTTCCATATCGGCCCGGGCCAATATGGGTGTCTCTTTTCTAGATGTTGGAAGTATGTAATAAATAGTTTAATACATGGGCATTTCCATATTGGCCTGGTTGTCATCCCTCGACCCATATTGGCCGTCGACTTCGTCTCGGGCTAATATGGGGATCTCGGGATGATAACCAGGCCAATATGGAAATTTCCATGTATTAATCTGTATATATTACATGGACAAGACCACATTATTATATAAATATCGACAATCGTCAGTAGCAAAGTCACAGACGTCATGCTGACCGTGACGCTGTCAATAAAAAGAATAGTGGCAGTTTTGAAGGTCTTTACAGAAATCACTTGTATTACAGCTCTTCTCACTAATGAGACAGCACAGTTCCTATTTTTAGCCGTCCGAGATATTCTTGTCTCAACCCGTGGGTGAGATAAGAATTTCACGCTACTTTTCCCATACAAATGTTACGTTTCGCAAAATGTCATTGTATCAATAAAATCGTCTAAGCCGGGAATGTCACATCATATACCCTGTCGGATAGCTGAATAACAGATATAAAACGGATTTAACCATTGGTTTTTTTTTTAAATACAGAATCCAGCCGTATTAAATCTATTTGTGTCTTTTATTTTAATTTTTTCGTATATCTAGATGTCCTTTTCCGTACCTTTGAAGTCATTCTTCAATGAGTCAAAATATGTATCACGTCATATTTCATGTATGGGGTGTCTCATGAAGGAAAATACTGTACTTTCAATGAAATATTAGTGAGAAAAAGAATCAAACACCGGTAAGAGGGCAAGACGAAAAAATCTCAGACAGCCGCGGGATAGATTTCTATTAGTCTTCAACTCGGCGGAACCTCGTTGGAGACCAGAAATCTTTCCATTGGGTGTCTGAGATCTTTATGTCTTGCCTTCTTACCGGTGTTAGATCCTTTATATCACGGGGCGCACTACCAAACAGTGATAATTGCTGTCTCGACATTAAACTGCTTTATTCTATATATAGTTTGACGTTCCACAAACAGATATTTGTTATATCTAGATGATAAGCACGAATGCTGATACAAAGGAATGAAAATGTGTAGAATGTACTTTTAAAAGATCTTTATCAATTCTCTCTCATGACTTTTTAGGCGTCAGTGTTTTCCGATATCCATTATTTACCTATTAACAAAACTTTTAAAACTACTCTCCCGTTTCCGATTCCCTGTATATCCTCTGGTTTCCATTTTAACCACGTCACCTTATATTTCTCAGCGTGTTCACTTCCCAGTACTTAATTTTGTAACATATAATTTTATGTATGTATTCTGTCTACAATTATTCCCAGAGTTTTGTCGGATACATGTATATAACAGCTTAATAATAAAGACGCAGAAAAAGCATATAATTCAACAGTTACGGACATCACTATTTAGACTTTCAGACTAGTTACGGACATCCTTTTTTACAGTTACCCACATCACCTCTTTTTTTTTTAACGGCCAATTTCTTCATTTAGCGATTATACTATAAAAGAGCTTCTTTGTATTTTAGTTCCATATTTTATGATGATACGTCAATTAAAACATGAAATACCGATGAATAATCCATTATTTTCACAAAAACGATTATATTAATTATTAGCTGAAACCGCATCCTCCATCTTGGGATGTCCGTAACTGCAGTTACGGACATCACATTGACGCCAGTGTTGTTGTAAGCACACTTTGAAAACATTGTAATACGATATCTTTGCAGGAAGGAATATGATACGTTTGGTTACAACCATCCCTTGGGCCGTTTAGGTCGACGTCAATATTTGGAACCCAGACAGACTTATGAGGACAACAGAAGATATACAATAATAGAAGGAGATGCCAACAGAAGAAATGTAAGTCATTTCATTTCTTAGTATTGGTATAACACAATGGTATTTACTGGAGAAAATAAATGCATTGTTGGTGTAATGATTAGCGTGCCATCGCATCGAATGCGGTAGGTCGTGGTACGATGCCCCGGTCGGGTAAAACCAAATAGCATTGTAGCTGCAACGATTCAGCTAATCATGCAGCATTCAGAAGTTAGAGCAAACACTAATCAAGATAATTAGTTCGGATGTTACGACGAAATGTCTATCCGCTGACTGTTGTTGCAATGAGCTAGCACTTGACTAAGTATCATGGTCTAGTACACAGTGGATAACATCTCATCGAACGTAATTTGTTCTTTCCATGACATAATTGAAAAATTGCTCATTTGGCGATAAACAACAATAAATCACTCGCACAAAAGTGGCAAGTAACAAGACATCATGTTGTCTAATTCAGATATAATTTAGTCAATTTGTTGTAAAAAGATGACAGCAATAAACTATTTAACCTGAGAATGCTTGACGCCACACAAAATGAACACATATAAACGCATTTTGCGAACAGGTCTGTATTATTTATAAACAAATAAAATAAATAAAAGCGTATATATCTAATTTAATGCATACGACACGATACTGGAATGACATTCATCGGACACGCTCAAAATCGAATGATTGAAAACTTAACTGATTTGAACATCTTTCTGAGGAAGTAAACCAATAGACCTATACAGTAGTTAAAATATGTTAATGTCACCTTATAAGAGGGAAATAAACCTTAGCTATAATAAATTATATGTTAATGTCACCTTATAAGAGGGAAATAAACCTTAGTTATAATAAATTATATGTTAATGCCACCTTATCAGAGGGAAATAAACCTTAGTTATAATAAATTATATGTTAATGTCACCTTATCAGAGGGAAATAAACCTTAGTTATAATAAATTATATTACTTAGGAACTGTAAATGTGAGTTCACCAGGAGAGACATCAACAAAGTGATACAGAAGTAGCAAAAACGTCAATATCTAAAACATGTATAATCTATGAACTTGGAGATGCCTGGTGTATGTTATTCCAGAAACATATCGTTTGCACTAAATTCAAGATATTCGTTTTTGTTTAATCCTAATTCGTATTGTTTATCTTTACAGACGTACGTATACAATCCATCGTCACTAGACAATGACAGGAAAAGTGAATGTTCTTACAACAATGCAGCGTTTTGTCCAGAGGAGGTAAGTAACAAAAAATGTATGCATATAATGTGTTATACACGTCGATTCATCAGATACACTCAAGGTTGAAATTCATATAATTTAAAAGTATTTTGGAGCAAGAAAACCACAGGGCCTACACATGATAGCCAAACACGGCTAATATTACATATGCCTGCTGTCGTAATGCAACCAGTAAAAATTATGAGAAGAAAGTTTAAGTTTAATTTTTTAGATCGTTGTTTGTCCTTTTATTTTTTTTTTTCCTTTCGACATTGTGTTGTTTGTCCTTCAATGTACGGCTTCTGATTACCCCTTCGGTATCTTCAAAATTTCTTTTCAAACAGTGATTGTTAATTCCATTAAAACAACAGAACGGTTCTGGCTTGGGAGATGCACATATATATCAGGGTTTTTTTTTCTAACAACGTCATATCTTTTATTACAATGCTTGCTACAATTAACACGCCAAAAGTCCAAGCTCCTTTTGGTGTTTCCCTGTTACATCCTATTCTGATTATCCAGAGCTATAATCAGAATTACATACACACATCAGGTTTTAGTGGGGTTTATGCTGCTAATTTTTTTTCTGTGTGTAGTGTTTTGTCAACATTTCTTTTATTGTTTCCCTTTTCTTCTTTTTTGCTCGGCCATTGTATTGTTTGTATTTCATTTTTACGGATTATGATTACTTCTTTGCTATCTTCAAACTATTCATAATATATTTCAATTGTCCATTTTTCTTTTTACCAGTTCGCAATCAAAAGACCACGTGTAAGACCAAACAGTGATCCATTGTACAACGAATACAATAGGTAAGAGTAAGTACTATATAGGTAATGTATGTCAATAACAAATATACTAAAGAATGTGCAGCTTAATTTCTAAATTGTCCCAGAAGATGCTTGGGAGATGCGATGACCATGATGACGGTATTTTTGTTTTTTGTTTTTGTTTTTTGTTTTATTTTGGGGTTTTTTTTGGCTGCAAAAGAGATATGCTACATAATGGAGATAATGACGACCGGAATTGGTTATCCTTATTTTTGTCGAGATGTTTTCTATATATGGGAAGAGTTGGCATGATCAATAAATCTGACCATTCAAATATCTAGTAACAGACCCCATTAGGAAGGGCAAGACAAAAGGAACTGTAAAGGATGGTTGCGAAAAACAGAACATTATCGCATTTTGGCAAGTCAGCAATTATTCAGAATACATAGCGTACAATAGTAGGGTCAATGAATGCTCGTAGTTAAAAGGGTTTGAAGACACCAAAGGGGTAATTAGAATTTGGTAAACGAATGAGGACGGAAAACACGATGACTAAAGGAAAACGGTTAAAGAACGATCTACAAATTACTACACAGAAAATTAAAGGTCGAGCAACCCGAACCCCACTAAATACCGGGATTGAACTCGGGTGCATCGGACGGGTTTGTAGTTCTTGATCCACTAGTGACACCCATCGCGTTACTCTGGCAGCTAGCTTGGAAGGTATAATCTATTGATTAAATACCATTATTCTTAAGACAAAAAGGTATAATCTATTGAATACATACCATTATTCTTAAGACAAAAAGATATAATCTATTGATTATAAAGACCACTATTCTTAAGACAAAAAGGTATAATCTATTGATTACAGACCATTATTTATAAGACAAAAAGGTATAATATATTGATTACAGACCATTATTTATAAGACAAAAAGGTATAATATATTGATTAAAGACCATTATTCTTAAGACAAAAAGGTATAATCTATTGAACTCGTGTGCATCGGACGAGTTTGTAGATCTTGTTCCATTATGGCACCCGTCGCGTTACTGTGAAGACTGGCTTGGAAGGTATAATCTATTGATTAAATACCATTATTCTTAAGACAAAAAGGTATAATCTATTGATTACAGACCATTATTCTTAAGACAAAAAGGTATAATCTATTGAACTCGTGTGCATCGGACGAGTTTGTAGATCTTGTTCCATTATGGCACCCGTCGCGTTACTCTGACGACTGGCTTGGAAGGTATAATCTATTGATTACAGACCATTATTCTTAAGACAAAAAGTAATTTCTGATACTACTAACAAATTTACCAGCAAATAATCGTTCAATTTAATCGGTTATACTATTTAATTTATTTTTGTGTGTTTCAGATCATCAATACACGCACCTGATTATCCGTGAACTAACAGCATTTGCATTGGCCACCACAAGGATCTATGTTATGATATTCTGCAAACACAAGATCTGATTGGAATGGAATGCAGTATAACCTACTTTAAAGAGCATTTCTATATATATATGTAACAAATCTCTGTCTATAGAGGGCAGGCTTATTTCCTTATTAATGAATATTGTATATAATTTGAACCTGTATATAAAGGGCAATGTCTTATAAAGGACAGATTCCCTTTGTGTGCTTTTATATTCAGGTTTAACTGTGCATGAAATCCGACATGCTATGTATGCAATGCATCATTAATAATTATTTCAAATTTTCACTTTGTGTACTACACATTTAATTACATTGTGTTAGAAATATTATTTAATCATGCAATATATGTCAATGTTATTTCAATATTTTTCAAGGTATTTTTTATTATATCTAAAATTTAAGTGTGATCAATCAAATTGAAAAAAAAATATTATTCCATTTTTCAAGCTTGCTTCATTTTGTGTAACGCATATTACATCACAAATATATTTCTTTCATATTTCATGCATGAAATGTGATTCAATACATTTTAATATAATGTCAGACATTGTATGATCATGTTGAAGTGAAAATAGGGAAAAAACGATTATTGTTTGTTTTTGTCATATATTTATTGATTGATTGGTGTTGAGCGCAAACTTTAGGAGCTATATCATGGCGTGTTCTTCATTTCATAACAACGATCTGTTAAAATGGGTCTACACTGTGTACAAATGGAATGCAGGCAGCAGACAAGTCTTTTATGTAAACAAAATATTTATATTAAACAGATGTATTATTTTACAGACAGTTTTACACTTAGAGGGGCTTTCGCGTGAAAATGGTGCTAAGCACCATAAATCCCCCTCTAATATGATATACCGGTACATTGATTTTAAAATGAAATTATTTAGAAAGTTGTTAAGAAATTAATAGATGTAACGTGTTGAAATATATTTTATATTCTGGAGCGATGTTCCAAATTATCAGAAAGGTTTCCCTTTTTGTAGTTATGTAATTTAATTCTATTTATGATACAATAATAAAAAGATTTAAATAAGCTAAAAATTAAATATGAGATTAACTATTGACATTTGATTGTAACTCTCATGACTATCAGCATTCTATAATATTTTCGCATATATATGCTTTCTCACAGAAATAACCCCCATAAAATTGTAATTTCTAAATAGGTTCAAAACACGAAAAGCTACTGTTGAACAGCTAAGAAAAACAAATTTTTGACATTTAGTTTTCTTTGTATATCATTAATGCTTTATCCTGGAGATTGTACATTATTACACACGTTACTACTTTATATGTTTGTTTTTTGTTGATTTTTATATTAAATTATATTATATACCACTGGAATGTTTCCTATGTTTATTAAATAAACATTTGAGAAAACCGAAGGGGTAATCAAAAAAGAGAATCCAGAGATACATGCACCACTGGGTACACAAGACATAGAACAAACTGTAGATAGTAAATAAACGTTAAAGAAAACCGAAGGGGCAATCAAGAATGGACAATTCAGAGAAACTGGCAGCACTGAACATACAGGACACAGGACGTTGGCAAAGAAAACAAAACAACCACACACTCAACACAGAAAACTTAAAAAGCTGAGCTACACATACCCCACCAAAGACCGCTCCAAGGGGTAACCATAGGTAGACAGTCCCTGTCTCTTATACGACAAGTTGCTAGTAATAAACATTCTGTTATATAAGGTCTGCATTAATCTGTTGTTTGTACTCCAGCTGGATCATTTGTTTACAAGAAAGTCATTGCGTTAAAGCATACAATCTATGGATAAATTATTTTTTAACTTGTGGAGTGAGTGAGTGAGTGAGTGAGTGAGTGAGTGAGTGAGTGTCAAACAAGCAATTTCTTCAGCTATAGCATGGTGATAGCAAGTTACATTCGATGAGATGATAAAGATGTCCGGTTTGTACTAGACAAACACGCGTATTAGGATAATTATAGCAGTAGCTCACTGATAATACAGTCCATGGTTCCACATTTCGCTCCACTCGGATACATTATGCGAATGCCAACCCAACAGTAGATGATCATACTCCATTATGCTATGTTGTTACCATAAAAGCAACAAACATGCTTTATATTCTTGAATTACCAGACCCGGGCTGAAACCACGATATACGGCACTTGATACGAGCACTGAAACTATTACACCACCGATGCAGATCTTTTCAACTTGGTTGTAGTTCATCAAACTTAAGTACAAAACAAGACATAAACTAATCCATTCGTAAATTGTGCTAGGAGATATTCAGTCACGATATTAATAACACTGATGTATTAGTGAATAGAACAAAAGGAAAAGCAAGAACCAATACCTCGTTTTCGGTACAGTACCAAACGTTAGATAGAAAAATCGTATAAAACAGATGCAAAATGGATACCCTTAACACAAATACATGGCCGATCAATTTCCTGTCTTGATACAGGCACCTTAATGAAAAGTGGCGGGTTTAGTTTTATGGACTTAGCTTCTCCTCTTAGTGACGTGAGGTGGTCATGTGAGAATTTTTCACATGAGAGTACAATATCAACACCTATATATAAACGGAAGAACATCGTTATTGTTGAAAGTGTCGTTAATCACCAAAAATCAAATCAAATCTATCATCGTTATTATGATGAATGCTATAATGAATATAAAACAATGACAGAAAATTTTATTTATTTAAGGACAGGACAAATGAAAACAAATCATAGTAATTTTTGTTCATGGCTGTAAGACAAAACGGGAATGATCGATCAAGTAAAGCGACAACTTGTGGCAACGAAGGATAACCAAGCAGTATTTCACTATTATATATATTTTTAATAATAAATTTTGATGAAGGAATTTGCATAATCGTTCTCATTATCCTATATTTCCCGCGATCCTTTGCTGATAGTCCACAGTTAGGTGGGTATTTTCTTGACCATGAATTGTTCGTAGGTACACAAAACTATCTTTATGATCTTGCTGACTAAATGATAAATCTGTAAAAACAGACTTCAATCCATCGGCTCTAGCAGCTTCTAAGAAAGCAGTATAGTTTGCTTGTGATGTTGTGGTAATTAGCTGTGCTTGGGCCGTTGCATTTTCATTTATTTCTGATGCCGCATTTTTTATTACCTGTACCTGAAAATTAGGTAGTAACGAAAACAATTTTAAATTCGGTATAACATGACACTGTCAGAACAGTTTCCAAATCCAATCGAAACATCGTGTACAAAGGAAAATTTGATACAAGTACCCCCAAAACACATATATACGACCGTTCATTTTCCTGTTTTGGTACAGACACTTTATAAAAAAGTGGCGGGAATAGACTATGTTTATGTGACCAAGCCTTTCTTCATAAAATTAATTGTTCTTTGGAATCTCAATGTTATTGATATCGTCCTACGGGGAGTCATTATTTGGTTAAATTTTAATTCGAATGCTTAAAAAATACAATGCTTTACGATCAAAGTATGCTAAGAGGGGGAACAATTCTGAAATACCACTAGGGTTGGCGTTAAATCCCAATCAATCAATCAATCAATCAATCAATCAATCAATCAATCAATCAATCAATCAACGATATAGAGATATGTTTCCCTTCTTCTCATAAAAAAACGTGCCAATGGTGTAATAGTTAGCGTGTTCGCGTCGAGTGCGGTAGATCGTGGGTTTGAAACCCGATCAGGTCAAACCAAAAACTATAAAATATGTATTTGTTGCTTCTTCGTCGTCTACGCAACTTTAAGAAATAAGAGAACAGACTGGTTAGATCGGATTCAAAATAATCCGCATACTATTCTTTCCGTGAGCTAGTATTAAGAAATCCAACTAAATCTATTGAATATTAACTTGTTCTCGCCATGATATTGCTGAAAAATTGCTGAGATGGCACCAAACAACAATCATTCAATCACTCATCTCATGACATGGGACTAAATCAAGTAAGACGAGTTTAAAGATACCAAAGAGGTAATCAGAATCCGTAAATCAAAAAAGAATAGACAACACAAAGGCCAAAAGAAAATGTTACAAAAGGACAAACATCGATCTACAAAACATACATATCAAATTAAAGATCGAGTAACACCAACCCCACTAAAAACAGGGGTGAACTCTGGAAGGGCAAGTGTTCCTGCTCCACTAGTGGCACATGTCGTGTTAATCTGTTTATAAATCCGATTATAAGTCATCAATGAGGAAAGGACCGGGAAGCGCTTACGACAAGTGGAACATATTCGTGGTCATTTATTTACCTGTTGAGTTGTTTCCTTTCTGACGACAACTGCTTCCTGTTTTAATAATTCTTTCTGTGCTTTTTCTTGCTCGACTAAAGCCTGAACAAATTGACTGTTAATAATGTCTGGGATTTCTATTTTTGCCAACTGGAAATACTTAACTTCAACATTTAATCCTCTGTCTTCTTGAGTACAGATATCAATACATTCGGAACACACTGAAAATATCAGAATTATACATTATTTATTATTTTGAATTATAAACAATACATTACACGAATTATTACATTATATATGAGAGGACAGTATAATATATTAATATATAAGTGTGAATAAGGGTAGTAACAAAATTACCGAACACCGAGCAATCTTCCAAAGGGAAAGTCAAAACTCATAAATCAACAAACAGACAAAATCAGTCAACTACCGGCAAACTGGGAAAACCGCAATGGCCCTGATTTGAATTCCGTCTAGAATCCCGGACCAAGAAGTAATAATTGTGGATGTAGGGAAATAACACATTATCGGACAATTTACACCTAGACAAGATAATGCTTTCTATTTAATAATACTCATGTCTTATCTACGTCATGTGTTTGTTTACGCACAGTTGTGTCCAGTACATATTGAGTTGTGTTTTTATTTTGTTTTTCCTTGTCTTGTGATCCATATGTTGTCAGTTTCTCTGGATTGTCCATTCTTGAACGCCCCTTTCGGTACCCTTTAACGTTTTTTATTAAATTGTACGATATTCCTTTTATGAAATTTTTTAAACTAGTTATTTGTCTTTCGTTTTCTCAAACTAAAATTGTCGTGTTCTGTCGTAACACTAATGCATAAGTTCCTGCTGGTTCCAGCTAAAATAATGTATTGGTTACTGCTTAACGTCCATCGTCAAATATTCCATGCATATACATGATAGGAACAAGTTCAACAATATAGACAGATATACTGGAATTGGGGAGGATACTAAGAAAGGGGAGACAATTGGCGCTATGACTTTTGACTGCCACTGGAAAAATATAACATTCGGTCAATCGTAACTACTCGACCATTCTCGCTACCCTGCAAATAACCTCGTACGTAGATAGTAGACATTCTTCTTAAATTGTTTGCCGGAAGTTAAGCTGCACAAAAATATAGTCCACCGAAATCCAAAATGGAAGACATACTAAGTAAAATCTAATCATGTAAAACTAATTAAAACTTTAACTTTTATCCATGAAAATAATTGAAATCTAGAAATTTTTTTAAAATATAACTTTATCAAACTTCCATGTAACTGACATGTGAAAAGTAGCTCTATTTATCCGCCTACTACGTACGAGGTTATTTGCAGGGTAGCGAGAATGGCCGAGTAGTTACGATTGGACATTGGGTATGAGTTGGGTAAGGACGAAACATTTAGACTTTTTGTTGCAACTACAACACGTCTACTCTTTTCCGAAGTATTTAATACGAAAGGATCGCGACCCTCTCTAAATACGTTACCATTTATGATCCACGGTCAGGTATTGGGTATTATAACCTGCTAAACCCCCATGGAGAGGGTCCCCCTATCCTTCAACAGTACCCTATTTATCTTATATCGTCATAGCAACATACTTGGATTAGTCTTTCCACACAAATAATTACAACATCTTCCTCCGATTCGTTCTCTAACAGTTTTAAAAATCTTTCTCTCAATGTCTGATCTATTGCTGATGAGTTCCCTAACGTTGTATACAGAGACTGCTCCCTTGAATGAAAAACGATTAATATCTAATATTTTGTTTTCGCTTTGTGTCGATGGTGGTGATACAACCGCGTGGGTGGTGTAATGGTTAACGGGCTCGTCTCGAGTGTGGTAGATCGTAGGTTCGAGTCGCAATCGGGTCGAACTAAAACCATGAAATTGGTATTTGGTGTTTATCCGCTCGGTACGTATCATTAAGGAGAAAGAGCAAAGACTGGTCGGCTGGGAATCAGGATAATGTGTCTGAGTGGGGCGACATATCTACCCGTGGACTGTTGTTTCAGTGAGCTACGTAGCATTATAAAATTCCTACTAAGCGTTTTGGTCTAGTACATAGAGAACCTCATCTTCTTCGCATTAAAAATAACATTTTCTCGCATTGATATAGCTGAAAAATTGCTGAATAATAACTAACAAATAAAACTAGTCTAATTTCATCACTATTTTAAATTATGTGCCTGTACCAAGCCTGGATTAGATTTTGGAATTGTTCCGACAGTGTGGTATTTTAGAACTGTTCCGACAGTGTGGTATTTTAGAACTCTTCCGAGAGTGTGGTATTTTAGAACTGTTCCGACAGTGTGGTATTTTAGAACTGTTACGACAGTGTGGTATGTTAGAACTGTTCCGACAGTGTGGTATTTTTAAACTGTTCCGACAGTGTAGTATTTTAGAACTGTTCCGACAGTGTGGTATTTTAGAACTGTTCCGACAGTGTGGTATTTTATAACTGTTACGACAGTGTGGTATTTTAGAACTGTTCCGACAGTGTGATATTTTAGAACTGTTCCGACAGTATGGTATTTTAGAACTGTTCCGACAGTGTCGTATTTTAGAACTGTTGCGACAGTGTGGTATTTTAGAACTGTTCCAACAGTGTGGTATCTTAGAACTGTTCCGACAGTGTAGTATTTTATAACTGTTCCGACAGTGTGGTATTTTTGAACTGTTCCGATAGTGTAGTATTTTAGAACTGTTCCGACAGTGTGGTATTTTAGAACTGTTCCGACAGTGTGGTATTTTAGAACTGTTCCGACAGTGTAGTATTTTAGAACTGTTCCGACAGTGTGGTTTTTTTCGTTTTTCATTTCATTAATACCGGTGTCGTATAGTAAACCTTCCGCATAGCAATCCTTCCCCCGGAATGTTTACTCCCCTCATAATATTTGCTATGTAGTAAACCTTCCCCCCTGATATTTTACTATATAGTAAATATTCCCCGGGGGAAAATGTACTATATAGCAAACATTCTCCCATCCATAGACAATCGTCCCCTTGGATATTTTGTTATATAGTAAATGTTCCCCTTTGTTCCGGATAATTACTATTGATTCGGAATTTAGCACCTTAATCGTGTTAATTGTAATTGTAATATACTATTAATTATATCCGATTATGATTAAAGGGTAAAAAAAAATGTACGGAGCCATTTTGCAGTATTTGAGTAGGTAGGAAGGTTTACTATGCGGAATAAACACTATATAGTAAACCTTCCCCCCTTGGGGAAGGTTTACTATATAGTAAATCTTCCGGGGATTAATCTACTATGGGGGAAGGTTTACTGTATGACACCGGCAAAAGAGAAATTATAGCTACAGAGACGTGCCAAAAGTATTCGGTCACTGTGATTTTTTACTATATATTTCATATAAAACCACATTTATTAAAAACATTATACCAAAGTCGACTCTTGTTCGATGTTGATGATTTTTTTTACCAACAAAAACAGAATTAAATGTAGTTGTAATTTTACCATAATTTTACAATCTATAATTTTTATGAGTTCACGATTTAAACACAAAACTACATTTTGAACGTCAAAAATACAATACAATGATAGTACATTTGAAGACAAATAATTTAAGTTTGTGTTTAAATCATGAATATTTAAAATCTGTGCTTCCAAAAAATATTTTACAATAATCACAGAAAACTACGCACGTTCTCGCTTCTGTTGGTAAAACTTTCATCAAAATCGAACAAGAATTGACTTTGGAATAAGAATAATGCTTTGAAAAATTGTGGTTTTATATGAATTATATATTAAAAAATTACAGTGACCGAGTACTTTTGGCACGTTTCTTTAGCTTGTAGAATATATATTTTACATGTTCGTTGATCTCCGTAATTTTGTCGTGTATGTTAAAATTTCTATTAATAGTTCATCATATCCTACCTTTAAGGCGTCTAAGGCTCTCGTTTCTATGGTGTCTTTGTAGTCTAAATCATAGGCATCATGAAGAGCAACCAGTTCATCTTTCCTGATCATGTACTGTAAATGTGCCGTTAGTTCAACCTTAAATAATCAAGTAAAATACCATAAGGAGATGTTGCAATGTGATGTACACATTTTAAATTTATGTTTTTGGTGGGGGTCCTTGTTGCTCATCTTATTAGGTTTTTCTTTGTTGTCTTAGTTCTGAATTCCGTTACGATTGCCGCATAAAAACGATGTTCGGGTCGTCTTTACCCCCAGTTGTTTCTAGGAGGGCTCATGTCATATTTACGTTATTTCAGTACAGTGGTGTCCATCACATAGTGTGTTGTGTTTTTGTTTTGTTTGTCTTCGTCTTGTGAACCCAATGTTGCCAATTTCTCTGGATTGTCAATTTTTGATTGCCTCTTAGGTATTCTCTAACGTTTATTTATCAGCGTTTTGTGGACCACATATTCACAGGCAATTAGTTTCAAATCGAATGAAAAAAGAAAATTTTTATAAAAAAAATAATTTCCATTAAGGAAAAGCAACATTTCAATGGCTATATAGTTGATCTATTTTGCGAAAATAAATTTCCCAGAGCAATATCGCATTTTCTTTTCGAAATATTTTCCATTAGGCACTGATGCAATTTTGGTTTCACTTGCAACTATTTACATCGCTTTCTAAAGCCGATTTGTGTAGTTGATTTGTACCCCTCAAGGAAGAAAATAAATCCCCAATGACGAATATTTATATAAACTATTTCACAGTTATTTTGTGGTTGTTTATATTCGTCACATGCCATATACAATGTAGCGAGACTCTTTCCCATTTTAAAAGAAATTAATTTATATACTAAAATATAAATGGATAACTTAAGATCTAAATAAATATAGTATAACTAATCGTAGATTTTGAATATCAAAATAAGACCATCGAGAGACCGAAGTACGCATAAGGATTTAAACGAGTGGGCGGAACTTGTTCCGTCCACGAGTTTAATCCTTAATGCGTATTCGGTCACGAGTGGTCTTATTTTGATATTCAAAATCTATGATTAGTTATACTGTTTATTATATAGACTTCCAAAATGTCTTTTATATTATTTTATTTAATTTGTATATTTCATTCCACGCGTATGAATCTACGAGCAATGATAGTGTGTAATCAATATGGCCGCACATTCAAGTGTTGTCGCTTCGATGAAAAAA
>MJUT01061228.1:145668-172784 GCA_002080005.1 Gigantidas platifrons
GACCCTGTTGTCAAAAATTATATTAATAGCAACGGTGACCTTGACCTTTGACCTAATAACCCCAAAATAAATAGGGTTTTTCCCCTTCCACAGGGGAATAGTGTGGCCAAGTTTGGTAATGATCCGATATACAGAACTAAAGTTATTGTACGGAAACCTGTGTGGACGCCGGCTGCCCGCCATACCCAATCACATAATACGGCCCGTCTCGAGACGGGCGTATAAAAACACGGAAAGAAACAATAATCACACACATTACAGAACACAGTAAACTAATGATTGAGTAACACGAACCTCCAATAAACATAGATAAACACATGAGATCTGTACTGGTGAGTTATTATTTCTCGACTAGTCGCTCTGGTGATGTCATTCTTGTAAGACAAATTCCGCCGACGGGTCATAGTTAAAAGGACGGGGTTGTACTTACGACCATTGAACCGTATCCGTGCTCATATGTGAAAAGAAGTGCATTTGAAAAGACATACATGCAAACATATTCTTGAGGAGAACGAGTCTATTAAGAAAGCAGAATCAACATTGATAATTTTTTTGGATAGCCACAGATAAAAGAAAAGATATTGAATTATCTTTCGAATTATCTTAAAATTTGAAATGATCTTAAATACAATGTTTATCGATTTTGTCTGCAGAGAGTTCCGCTCAACTGCAGACCATTTAAAAAAAAGGCAATTATTAAAGTATGAAATCATACAATGGGTATTGATGAATAACTTAGTAATTAATTTTAATGGCTACAATGCACCTACTTGCTTCGAAATATACATGTATCTTTATACAATGCTGGTTTATGAGAAATAGATATATATACAAAAGAGTTATTTGTATTGCAGGGATCGTGGCACCCTACAAACACGCTCCCCACAATAGTACCCGGTTGGATTTTCAATATTATATCCTGGAGACCCCCTCCCCCATCAAGAAGGTATTCCCTATCCACCACCTAGATACACGCTTGGCATCTCTGTTGATAGCACCCTTGAAACAGCGACCAGTACCTTGAGAGGGAGAATGGGTTGACAGCCGGAACCTTTGAACCATAATGAAAGCGGGAGGTTTGGCGCCTTAAAATCTTATTCAACCCACCATTTCTTTGGAAATGCCTGTACCAAGTCACGGTCATTTCGGTTTTCACAGTTTTCCGGTTGTTGACTGATTTTGTCAGTTTATATACATATGAGTTTTGACTTTCCCTTTGGAATATTGTTCGGAGTTCGGTAATTTTGCTATTATCCTTATTTAAAATACATGCAAGAAATATATTGAGATAATCAACGGTCCATACAGCACTACAAAGAAATCTAAAGGTTGGGAAATGCGAACCCCACTAATAAACAGAGATTAATTCATTATGAGGTGCCCCGGAAGGATAAGCAGTTCCTGTTCCACTAGTGTTACAATCCGATGATAAGACATGAACGAGGAGGAGTATATGTTATATACTGTCATAATAATTAACATACAAAAAGGATAGTAATTATTATAATATTTATCAATTGGTTTGTTCGAATATGGTAATGTATATTGAAAGCATAGATAATCATAACAGATTACCGGATTGGTCACTGGTAAATTTAATAAATATCTGTATTAATTGGTTCGTAATTCAATATATAAAGCGTGTACGTGTTAGTCTTTATATAAAATCAATGTGGAGACATACTGTGTATGTAACAGACCATTACTTAGTACGTAAAGGTAAGAGTTGATTTTAATGGTCGATACTTTATGTGATTATGATTTTATTTATCTTCGTCTTAAATCCCGTGATTGAGTGAATGAGTGATTGGCTTTTAATGCCAACTCAACAATTTTTCAGCTATATCATGGCGAGAACAAGTTAGTTTTCAATGAGATGATGACGAGGTCAGCTTTGTACTAGACCAACACGCTTATTTGGATTTTTATAGTGCTAGCTCACTGAGACAACAGTCAGCGGATAGATGTGGCGCACGACTCGTACAAAGTCTTTGGTCTTTCTCCTTAATGCTGCGTGCGTAGCGGTGAAGCAACAAATACTAATTTTATAGTCTTTGATTTGACTCGATCGGGGCTCGAACCCACAATAAACCGCACTCGAGTCGAGCACGCTAACAATTACGCCACCGATGCGGTTCCTTAAATCTCGTCTATTTAATATTACTGATTATCATTGATGCACGTCCTTAGTGTGTTATTCCTTAATGATTCTGAACTCAATGCGTGGGTGACAAATACAAGCTTTCAATGTGTTTATTTCAAATTGTATTCACTTTTTGTATTGATACTCTGAATTATCTGCTACTAAGAAATACTATAACATACATACATCTTCATCTGTACCTCCTCTCTAGGAGAATCCTACAGTTGTAGGTGAAACAATAAGTAATAGAAAAAAATAGATATCTAATTTAGTGTGCACACGACTCGTGTCTGAAATGATCATAGTCAAAAAATTGGAAATCCAAATAATTTAAATATCTTTGGGAGCGACATAAACAGGATATTTGCTTAACATTTTTAACTGTCCATAAATGATTTGTTTAAGGTATCATTAAACAGTTATGCTACAAAATATACGATTGGTGTTCTTTTTTGACAAAAATGACCAAAAACTATCGTTATCGGAATTATTGTTCGGATGACAGAAATACAAAGTGAAAGTAAAAGTAAAAACTGAAGTTTGGAATTCTCGGGGGTTTAGCTTTGAGGTAAGGAAAATACTGTTAAGATTTAAACACATCATGATCGTCACGCTTATTTAATGTTGTTTGAATCTTAACGTTTCGTAGCGTATTCGCCAATAATTCGGTGTTTAATCTTCATTTTATGAAGGTCAGTACGGAAAACAACAATAATTTTGGGTATGAAAAAATACAAATGTGGTAGACAATATACCTTTAAATTAAATAAGTTTATAATTTCTTTTTAATGTCTATGTTTTTTATGTAACTATCTTTGGTCAATGTATTTTATTGTAAACAAGTAATAAATCGCACTGTAAGATTTACCATAGTATAATTATAGTCAGTTGTTTGTCCTCAAATAAATACGAATAGAAAGAGTAAACGTTACATGTATGGGTAACAATTCTGACAATATTAACAAGACGAACAACGACCTCTTACGTCAATACATTGATTTGATATGATCTTAGGTTATTTAACGCCACTTTCAACAATATGTCAGCTATATCATCGCGACCAGTTTTAGTGGTGGAGAAAGCCGGAATACCCAGAGAGAACCACCGACCATGAGCAAGCAACTGGTACACTTTATCACTTGCGGCTGCGAGTCGAGTGCACCCTTTTTGTAATTTACAAAGCTGGGTGCGACCTCACGCCGTATTGGTGATAGGTTTTTATGAGTTGTCAGATCCAACGATCTAACTCATTGAGCCTCCAATTCATTGAACACCACTCCCACTTTCAATGTAGTTAGTAAGATGTATACTTTGCAAATAACCCTGAACAGTGCATTATGAGAAATAATCTATTGGAATGTATTTCCTGGAGCTCTGATACCAAATTGACACGGATGGGTAGACTGGAATACCGAGGTAATAAATAACTAACTCTATATAGCGAATGATTTAACGAATTAATTAATAGTTATAACGAATAATTAAATTGAAATTACGGATTTTCATATCTTTTTCAGAGTACATTTCCATATTGACGATTTTATTCTACATAAACGTGCGAGAACTCCGAAGGAAAATTAAGAGTGGACAATCTAGAGACACTGGCTACATTGGACACACAATACTATGACGTAGACAAACAAAACACACAAAAAACAACACAAAACACAGAAAACTAGAAATATGAGCGACACGAATCTCACAAAAAAAAAACAAAAAAAACATACCTTTACACGAGTTATTGACATTATAAGACAATTATCAAAACATGCAATTTCCATACAAAATATCTCATAATGTGTAGATAGTGTGTAATATTAAATAAGAAGGCGATAATTGCATTCATAATGAAATTTACAAGCTGTTTTCTGTTATTACAAGTTACGAGTGAAATTGCTTACAAATTGAATGTTTTGGTCATTGACTAGGAAGATGTTTTGTCATATGTAAGGGAAATACCTATTGTCTATAAATTAGTTCTTTTTTTATGAATTTTTTATATTTCAGATTGCAGCCAAAGGTGCAATGCAGTATGATATAACTAGAGAATGGCAAATACTAGTGGTATTGCAAGCATTAACATTAACGACCACCACAGGACTATAACTGCTCAAACTCCTGTATTCTTCCATTACATCGGTGGCGTTGTCTTGCTGGTCGGAACTTTCAGTTCTATTTTTACGAATGGATCCGTTCTGTTAGTATTCTTCGTTAAAGATAAAAGTCATCTAACAAAAATAAACATTTACATCGCCGCCATTTGCATCCTGTCATTGCTCATGGCTGTATTTGGTGTCCCCTTGGTTGTGATTTCGAGTTTCAACAAGATGTGGCGCTTTGGTGATATAGGATGCCAGTACTATGGATTTCTGATGACGTTTGGTGGCATGACGACGATGTTGATCTTGACAGCCATTGCCATAGATAGGTATATCTATGTCGTAAAAAGTAATTTTTCAATGTACCTGTCGACCGTTTACAGCATTGTGATAATTTCAGTTTGTGCCGCCATTACATTAACTTTTGCATTATGTCCCTTGTTTGGCTGGAACCAATATACGTATGAAGGAGTTGGCACCGCATGCGCAATAGATCTAATCGGAGAAAATAGCAATGGCCGATCTTATGTTTTAACCTTATTATTGGTTTTCTTCTTGGTGCCTGTTTCAACTATGATATTTTCATACGTTTCAATATATACTAAGGTAAGTTCTGTAACAATTTATTATAAAGACTATGAAAACATTGCCAGTTCAAATAAAGAAGATGACCGTTTAGTTAAGCCGTTCTGTAGAGACGATAATAAACGATGGATTTTCATAAAGTACTGCGTTGACTACTATTATACCCATTTTGTCCCAGTATTGTTAAAAATGGTGTTATAGTGAAAACCGGAACTTTTAAATCGTAATGGAAGCGGGAGTTTTGGCGCCGTAAAATTTGTATCAACCCACCATTTTGTTTGAAAATGGCTGTACCAAGTCAGGGCCATTGCAGTTTTCCCAGTTTTCCCGTTGTTGACTGATTTTGTCTGTTTGTTGACTTATGAGTTTTGCCTTAGGAAGATTGCGCGGTGTTCGATAATTTTGTTATTACCCTTACTTATATAATACTTAGTGCACATGTTTAGCTTTAAAGGTGAAACCCTTGACAAACAATAATCAACAAAACAATACACAGAAAACACTCATTCCCGTACTAAAGTTTATTCTAACTGTTTTTTAAGTATTTGTTTACTCACTTAGTTGAGAATTTATAAAGATAAGGATTAAGTAATTGTGGTTTAGACATGACGTCATTCAACATCTCATTTGAAATCACATTGTGTAAGAAGATGACCGTTTAGTTAAGCCGTTCTGTAGAGACGATAATAAACGATGTATTTTCATAAGGTACTGCGTTGACTACTATTATACATATTTTGTCCCAGTATTGTTAAAAATGCTGTTATATTAACAACCGGAACATGTTAACCGTAATGGAAGCGGGAGTTTTGGCGCCGTAAAATCTGATTCAACCCTACATTTCTTTGGAAATGCCTGTACCAAGTCAGGGCCATTGCGGTTTTCCCAGTTTTTCCGTTGTTGACTGATTTTGTCTGTTTGTTGGTTTATGAGTTTTGCCTTTCCCGTAGGAAGATTTCCCGGTGTTCGGTAATTTTGTTATTACCCTTATGTTTAACGTCAAAGTGAAATCCTTCACAAAAGAAAATTGACAAACAATAATCAAAAACAATACACAGAAAACAAACTATTGAGAAACACGAACCAGAAAAAAACCGGTGGTGAACTCAGTTGCTTCGGAGGGGTATGCAGTTCCTTAATATTAACTAAATATTAATCCTACATCTGGAAGCTTTAATGAAATTTAATTAAAAAAAAAGAATGATGTTTATTGTGTTTTATCTGCTCTTTTAGGTAATAAAGCATTCCAAAGTTCATTTGAGGTCAGTTCATCAGCTTAATACAAGTGACAATATGACCAAGAAGTTAAAATTGGAACACGACCTTGCTATTACTATTACATGTATCATAGGTATGTTCTTGGTGTCTATTAGGGGGAAGCGTCGTCGTGACCGTCATTGTATGGTAGTTGGATTTATCAACTACCTACTCAATCAGTGTCTATCACTATTGATGTAGTGAGTTTGAATCTCGATCAGGGCGAGGTGTACAACATTATGCGATAAAAGTTGTCAGTGACTTGCGATAGGTCGATGGTTTTTCTCCGGGTCAACCGGTTCCTCCAACCAATAAAACTGACCCCCATGATATAACTGATATATTTTTGAAAATGATGTTAAGCACCATCAAACAAACAAACAAACAAACAAACATATCTAGAGGAGGCATCGGTTATGTGATGACTAGTGTGCTTGTATAGAGTGTGGTGGTTCACGTCAAGATTTATACAATTGGTATTTGCTGCTTCTCCGCCCTTATTCAGAAATGGCTCTCGAAATTGGGATAATGTATCCTAGTGGAGCGATATGTCTACCCTCTGAATATTTGTTTTCGGTGAGCTAGCACTATTATAATCTAGCTAAGCGTATTAGTCTAGTACAAAGTGGACATCATCATCTCATTGAAATGTAACTTGTTCTCGCTAAGATATAGCTGGAAAAAACCATGCATCACCCCACTCAAAGATGAACATGAACTGTAACAGAGAAAATGTCAAAATTAACATGAAACATTCTCATGATATATAGATTTTAACTATATTAAGGGGGTACCATACAATGCAGGGAGATAACTCTTTAAAATCAGTTGAACGTTTTGATCATATGATGTTTGTATGCAGATTTCAAGCATCTCGGTGATCAAAACCACAGAGAAAAAAGCTGCTATGTGGCTAGTGAATATATAGCTCTGAGTCTGTTGGTTGGAATTTGTTAAAATTTTGATATCTATTACAGTGGATATATTCAAACACACTGCCAAAAAAATAAGAAAATTAAACGAGCAAATCAAATTTTACCTGAACTCTATGGTATCACCTTAAGCCGCAGAACCAATAGTATAACAACCTTTCTGACAAATGAACAATTTCCCATTAGACAACAATCACTCGCTCAGTATGTTAGTAAAGCAACTTCATTTGTTTCATTTGATGACAATAAATGTGTCGGGTTACTGGTTTATATAGTCCCTGTAAATAATGTGTCAGTCAATATGTCCAGTGTTCCTTCTAACTAGGATGATTTTACTATGGACCATAGACATATGCAAATCTGGCGTCGTTGTTTCGGAGTCGAACACACCGACGATTTTACCTCGAAATATCTTAGCATTGGAGTTGTGCGAGATCAAATAAGCTGAAATCTACAACGAAATACTACGTTAGAGAAAAAAGAAAGAGCAATTAACAACAGAAATCAAGACACAAAGGTTACCTTAGACAAAAAACACAACAGGAAGACAAGCAAAGAACAACACAGAAGATTAAAAACATAAATTACAACATTGACCACAAAGAGTAAGCGGTTCCTTCCTTATTGTATTGTTGTTATTTATTACACTTGATGCATTGGAGTTGTCCGTGATCATATAAGCTGAAATCAACAACGAAATTGAGCACGAGAAAAAATAATAATTGGTTCTTACACGAGTCCCTATTGAAGATCTGGGATTTCTTCCACGAGTGTGAGAAATTCCGTCTTTTCACGAGTGGAGTGTAGCGGAACGAGTGGAAAGACGATGCATTTCTCTCATGAGTGGAAGAAATCTCAGATCTTCAATAAGGACGAGTGCAAGTACCTGTTTCTTCCGTTTCAACTTAAAAACAAAGCATGTCGATTTCATTCATTCATTCGCATGTCAATGTCATGTTTACTACACAAAATATTACAACGCCACGTGCAGTAAATACACACTTATTTAAAACCGCATTAAATGTATTAGGGGAAATCAGTTAAAATTCAGGTAAAATTGATATATGAAGCTTTTTTTAGATCTACTTAGACGACAATTTATATTACTACAGCAGTCGTAGAATTGATTATTGATTATACTCGGTCGATTTGATTGGCTGACAATGCCATGTAAGACAAGGTCACGCGCAGCCGTCTTTATGGCTGGTCTTACATAGAAAACCCAACAAAACGGAAGAAAGGGCTATTAACAACGGATATCCAGAGACACAGGCAACCTTAAGAACAAGGCACAGGACGACGACAAACACAACAATGAAAACTAAAAAGTTAAGAAACATTGAACACACCCAAAGCTAGTGCTCGCCAAGGGTAAGCAGTCCCTTCCGCTTAATGTACGTTATAATTAATTATATTGGTGCTCGTGAAATACTGCTATTTCCAAGTGAAACAACAAACCTTTATAAGGCTAATAACAAAATTACCGAACACAGAGCAATCTTCCAAAGGGAAATTCAAAACTCATAAATCAATAAACAGACAAAATCAGTCAACAACCGGGAAACTGGAAAACCGCAATTGTCCTGACTTGGTATAGGCATTTCTAAAGAAATGGTGGATTGAATCAGATTTTACGATGCCAACCTCTCGCTTCCATTACGGTCCAAAGGTTCCCGTTGTCACTAAAACAGCATTTACAACAATACTGAAAAAACAGGCAAAATAGCAGTCAAACAGTACCAAACTCAGTATCTAATATATCTCGTGAACCATCACCATCAACTATGAGTCCTTTGAAGTATTTTAATTACGAATGTAAATGTCAAAAGCATTTTTACGTCACACATTCACAAAAAATATGTTTGACATTGTAAACCACGTATACCAAATCCTTCTCTTTATACATTTTCACTATATGAAAATGTATCTTTTACTATTGTATCTGCAGAGACAGAATATATTTCGACAAAATCTTGATATCGGAATATAAACTTTTTAAGAGATCGAATCAGGCGAATCTTTTAATAGCCTGCACGACGTCCCAATACAAACCTCAACACAATCAAAAAATTATTCGACAGTGCATCATAAGTTCTTTTTTAAATTTCTTATATAAGTTCAAATAAAGGTGTAAGATTTGTGTATTAGTAAAAAACAATATTGCTGATCTTGTAATCGGAATATCGAAAATAAATCGCGGATGACCAAGCAACCATGTTAATAAACGTTAGTGAAAACCTAACAGACAGAAATAGACACTCCAGAGAAACTGGCAACATACAGTATGCAAGACAAAAGACGAAAACAGACAAAACACCACCATATGCAAGCAAGCACAACTAACGTAAATAAGAAACGTGCCTTTATGCAAACAACTGGAGGTGAAGAAGAACCGAACATCGTTTTTATGTGGAAATCATAACTGACATCAGAACACAGAATTCAGGGTGGAAAGACATGTATGCTTAGCACCATCCATGAATTACTGTGTTGTTCGGTTACAGTTGACTTCCGGTATTCAGAATGCACAAGTAGTTTAATTTCAAGCATTGGTTTCACTTTTCATAGGTTATTCTGAATGTTCGAATTCAGTTTTTAGTTTTTAACCATTGCAGGTTTGTTCCTTGTATGCTGGACGCCATATTCTGTTTGTCTTCTGTGGAAAATGCTGAATAAAGATGCCGATGTTGATCCTATCGTAATGGCCATACCCGCAATGATTAGTAAACTTGGAGGCATTTTTACACCAGTAGTATACTTGGCACGTAATGGCAAATTTTGCAAACAAGCTTTTAGCATGTTTCATTGTAAGACCTTATCTACGTCGGTGCGCCCACAGACAAGTACGACCACTAGTTATCCCAATGCAATGAACACACAGCTATCTGCATGTAGAATACCTTCAGTACCAACAGAACTGGACAATACAATGGTACTATCTGGCGAAGCCAGATAAATACAAGATTAGATTACCAGTAACCCAAACAAAGGAGACATCATCACAGCTGATATCAAACGACAGCAGATGAGAATCATGTGAAATAAAATTATAAGAAGAGTCTATGTTTTTTTTTCTGGAATTACTGGACTCCATTTATTTTTTTATTAATAACCTGCAGGTATGGTTTATCAAAGAATTAGGAATTATTACTTTTATAACCATACAACATATTAGTATTTGATTTCGTACTTACATTAATATGTTCCACTTGTCGTAAACATTTTCAGGTCCTTACCCCATTCATGACTTATCACCGGGTTTGTTACTAGAGTAACACTAATGGAACAGGAACTACATACCCTGCCTGAGCACTTGAGTTCATCACCGGTTTTTAGTGGGGTTCGTGCTACTCGATTTGTAGTTTTGTGTGTATGTTTTTTAGATCGTTGTTTGTACTTTTTCTTTTGGCCATTGTGTTGTCTGTCCTTCGATTTACGGATTCATATTACCCCTTTGGTATCTTCAAACTCTTATTACACTATAGAGACTGAAACGTAGATTAGTCTACATCGAATAAGACATGTATTTTATCTCCAAGTACCCGGTATATCTATGTAATATTGGATATTCGAGGGTGAACCCGAGGTTCCGTTTTCATTGCTTAAGCCATAAAAATTGGATATAGATTGTCCTCATGACCTTTATGTTCACTAATGATGAATCTACCTTAATGGTCTACAACAGTGTTGGTGATAAGGGTAATAACAAAATTACCGAGCACCGAGCAATCTTCTAAAGGGAAAGTCAAGACTCATAAATCAATAAACAGACACAATCGGAAAACTGGGAAAACCGTAATGGCCCTGACTTGGTACAGGCATTTCTAATGAATTGGTGGATTGAATCAGATTTTATGGCACCAAAACCTCTTGCTTTCATTACGGTTCAAAGGTTCCGGTTGTCACTATAACAGCATGTATAACAATACTGGAATAAAATAGGTAAACTAGTAGTCAACACAGTACTAAGTTCAGTTAGGAGGGTATCTAATATATCTCGTGAACCATCTCCATCAATAACTATGAGTGATATTGGTGATATCAAATTGAAAGTTATAATAACAAAGTATCACGATACTTTCTATGTGCGTTGTATACCTAGAAAAGAGACATTCTTATCCACCATTCTTTAAAGGGTGAGTTTCTGGGAAAATGTAAATATTTATCTCTGTTCCAATTTAAAACTTCTTTTCACTTAATCGCATTGTGGGGCCATCGTGGTCATGATCGTATGGTAGTTGGATTTTAACTGCCTATGCAACCGGTGCCTATCACCACTACCATTGCGATTTCGAACCTCGTTCATTGCGAGGTGTACTCGATACAACATTATGTGATACAGTTTTTCAGTGACTTGCGACAGATCGGTGGTTTTCTCCGCTTTCCTTCACCAATAAAACTGACCGCCGCGATATGGCTGAATTATTGTTGAAACTGGCGTTAAACACCATACATAATAAATCCACCCCAACCCATGGGCATTTAATGACAACATTTGCTAATCAGCCATAGCGAGGCTTTAGCTCAAATGTAGATAAATAGCCATGAATATAAAAAAACAAAGGAAATAATCTTTTCTTTTTTTTGGTATAAAATATGTAATATTAGAAAAAGATATACATGATTTAACCTAAATCAACAAACATTCATATTTGTTTAAAGAAAACATATATTTAATATATTTTAATAAACAGTTCGTTTTCTATTCTTGACGAATAATACTATTCATATAAGTACATATAATATACAGTCAAACCGACCCATGCGGCCACCTCTATTAAGCAGTCACCTGTATTAAAAAGTCACCATTTTCTTGTTCTGTCATAGAAAATTTCTATGAATTGAACCTCATTTAAGAGGTCACATGTCTTATAAGGCCACTTTTTCTTTGTTCAAAAGGTGACCTCTTAATACAGGTTTGACTGTACCAAAAATATATATGACATAATAATGTTTTCCATCAATAAAAATGAAAAATAAAAGACAACAGGCAATTCTAAAATCAAATAGAAAATATCGCAGAAACAGAGGCGATATCGATAACTCCTGACACACGTATACACGAATCTCTTATTTTCCTCATTTGGTACAAGCACTTCAGTTAGGTGTTAAACTGGTTTAATAGGCCTAAGCCTCCACACTTAAGGAAATGATGGGGCTCAGTAAGGGTTTTCCACATGTGTGTAAAATACCAATCGTCATATATAACTGGGGGCCATCGTGGTCGTGATCATATGGTAGTTGGATTTACAACTACATGTACCGTGCAGTTAGTGTCTATCACCACTAACTTTGGGATTTTGAATCCCGCTCAGACGTTATAAAGTTTGTCAATGACTTGGGGCAGGTCGGTGGTTTTCTCCGGGTACTCCGGTTTCCTCCACCAATAAGACTGACCATCACGATATAACTGAAATATTGTTGGAGGTGGCTTTAAACACCATCAACCATACTAAGCCGTCATATACAACTGGATGAGCAGCATTGTTGTAGAGAAACCTAGTCCTGATCTTGAACTTTATACATAATATACTAAGTCTAAAATATCGACCTATACATGACCCTTGTTTAAGTAACCCTTCCCGCTAACATTCTTAAAAATGATTTTATTAGTTTAATATCAATGGCATCTTTGTTTGGTTCGGTTCTTTTTGATTTGTACCGTATGACCTCTTTTAATTAGACAAACTTTATGCCATAACAGTACCCATAATTTCTCGGGTCATAAAACAGATCCCATCTTGTTACATTTTTGCTCAAATGATCCTCCCCCCGTGGCCTAGTATTTCCGGTGGCGTCTGAAGCAAAACCATGTGCTTCATAAAAAAGGCCTTTATAATGGCCGATTATCGCGTGGTCTATATTGTATAAAAATAGAATGTCAACATCTGTACCCTTTCGTATACCATAAAAATCTAGTACCAGTCCAGAATCTAACATAATATCTTCCCTTGGTTCAAAAAAGGCCTGGTAACGTACTGGTTTCAGAAAGTAATGAGTGTTTGGATATTTCTGCTGAAATATGGCGACATTTATTTGTATTTTTGCCATAATTAATAAGATGTAGAGAATTGTTATTCAGAATTATTTTGGCTAAGGTTACAGATTCCTGAGGTGTGTCTGGAATATGAACAGATGATTTGCCTTCACCATATAACGTTCGTATTTCACTTTTACAACTTGTCAGTTCTGTATTACTTCGACCAAAAAAGAAAAAGAAGCGCACTCGTGCTAAACCTGATTTAGAAATTCTTTCATTCATGTTTCGGATTTTGGCTACTATCCACGACTGCAGTCCATACATATGTATAACAAGTTCTTGTATGCCTCGTTTTGTTATATCAATCTCCTTCTCATAACTAATAAAGCCATCTTTTGAGCATTTACTTCGGACAATTGAACGCATTATTTTAGCCTTTTCTTCATTGTGCGAATACAAAGCTAAAATGGATATTTGTGATGTTAAATTTAGCTTTAGTTGTATTTTCATAAATTCTAGGAGTACCATGTCACTAATAGTTGTCTGCAATACACGAGTTTGAAAAAACATATAATCATACGCGAACATGTTTTCGTACTTTAAGTGCTGAACGTAAACCGGATGTGATAGAACGATACTTGATGAAAGTGTGTGGGCACCGTTGACGAGGAAGCCATTCTTGTCTACACTATTACTATACTGAGATGGGTTCAGTCCAAAGTTTGCTATATCACTTATAAAGTTATGATATGACGTCAAGTAATCTTCGTTAGAATTCTTTGGTGGACATAATTTAGAATAGCCATTCTTCCGGTCATCTTGGTCAAAGCAATGTTCCTTAAACTCATTCAATATTCGTAGATGTTCAGTATACGCCAATAGTATACATTTTGGTACGTGTTTTAAAACGACATGGAAGTACATATATACGACTTTGATAATAATGTCGAATCTATTGGAATGTAAATATTTGTGCGAATGTTCGATTGAAAATTTTCTCACCTCTGTCATTTCTTGGTGAAGATGCTAATGAACAAAACAAAACAAAAAATAAATATACAGTTATGTTTTATTTTATCGTGGCTGTGAAACGTACATGTTGTATCTCAAGAAGAGTTTGAAGATACCAAAGGGGCAATCAGAAACCGTATATCGAAGAAGAACAGGCAACACAATGGCCAAAACAAAAAGTACAAAAGGACAAACAACGATCAACAAAACATACATATAAAGCTAAAGATCGAGTAACACGAACTCCACTAATATTACGGGCTTCCGTTGAATTGTCATTCTTTTGATCTAATAATGTATGTAAACGTTAGAGAAAACCAAACGGACAATCATTAATAGAAAATCTAGAGACACAGGTAACAAGATTTAAAACGAACACAAACAAAGCAACAACAAAAACACCCAACACAGAAAACTAAAAAGATAAGCAACATGGTTCCACCCAACAATGTCATACATACAAAAATGTATACTCCGGCGTCTTCCACCACTAACACTGGTCGTCATGATATAGCTGACATATTGCTGAAAGTGGCGTTAAAACACCAAAAATCAATCATGTAAAAAAATAATGAAAAGTTCAAACAGTGATGTCAACAATTCCACCAATATCAATATAATGTTGGTTGAATGGAAATATGAAATTGTCAGCAGAAATATTACTCTGATACTAGTGAACGATGGGATTCAATATTCTTTAACTAATAAGCACGATTATAATCCAGTGACCGTCATCATTGGTTTTGTGCTTTGTTTGTTTCCGTCCTGTGACTTGTGTTCCCAGTGTTGCCCCTTGTCCATACTTGATAGCGTCTTCGGTTTTCTCTATCTAACGTTTTTTAATGAGGCGTCCGATACAAAAGAATACCAAGAAAGGAGCAAGAAACAATAAAAGCTACCGTGTTTCGTAGTCAAATCCTGTCACTTTAAGATTTATCAACTGATTTTCACAACAGTAAGATGTCATATGTAACTGATAGAGTATGAACTTCTTAGCCATCCGGAGCATCTGAGTTCGATCTAATTTGTCGTGAAATTTGTGTTGACCATTTGTTCAATAACATGTCAATGCGCGTGTTTATGTCAGTGTTATAATGTCCACCACCACTGATGCGCTAAAACACTGTTCGGGTCGTCTTTTTCACATTTGTGTTGTAGGGGTGTATGTCATATTATTATTATATGATGTATTTACGTTTACGCGTGTGTAGCAAGATATCCATGGAAGAAGAGTTTGAAGATACCAAATGGGCAATCAGAATCTGTATATCGAAGTACAGACAACACAATGGTCAAAAGAAAAAGTCCAAAAGGACAAACAATGATCTACAAAACATACATATAAAACTACAAATCGAGTAACACGAACCCCTCGAAAACCGGGGGTGGACTCAGGTGATCCGGAAGGGTAAGCAGTTCCTGCTCCATACTAGGTGTTGTTCGCGTTGTTTCACAGAAACAGGACGGGTGCCACTAGTGAAGCAATAACATCATATCTTCCAGGGCAACTGAATTCATCCCCAAATATAGTGGGTTTGTGTTGCCAAATCTTAACATAAAGTTTATTATACATCAGAGGCATTTCACTGCTAGCTTAGGTCTAGGCCAATTGGTGTACTTGCTTCTAATGAACATTGAATTACAGTCAAACCTGTCTTATGTGACCTTCCAAAGGAACTGAGAAATAGGGTCACATAAGACAGGTGGTAACGTAATACAGGTTTAATTGATATAAAATTCAATGTGAAGGGAAATAAAAATCAAGGTAATATAATAAAATTTATTGCTTAATAGAGGTGGTCACTAAAGGAGGTTTAACTGTATTTGACTTTCCAATATTTTGACCATGAGATTGCCGGATAAAAGTTATTCCAGAAACGCCGTCGTATGTACCGAATCAGATTTCTACGAATGTAAGATCATCACCACCCTCCCCCACCGGCATTTGGCACAGTAAATTATGAATACCCTATTGATTCTCTTAGTGAAATCTAACCTTAATTCAATTCTACAATGTATATCTCACCATTTGAAACCTTTCTACGATGTTCCATTTAAACAGCATAACTTGAATGGACAGCATTACCATTATAATGAATGCATGATTTTTTAAACGGCGTCTTATTACAGATAACATTGTCCCTGTAATGAAAAAAATCAGATTACCTTTTATATGATATGAAGAAGTCTTAACATTCTACGTGATTGCATCAGAACAACTTCCTCACGAATGAAATATAGTACAGCTGACCACGTTATTACTGGTGACCTTAATATGAATAACGAGACGTATTAGACAGGGGCCAAAATATCATAAGCTTATATACAAACGTAAAATATTCTGTCTAGGATTATCCCAGAGTGTGGACAAAGCGTGAATGAGAAGGCATATATACTCTTTTTTTCTAATGTGCTAAGGCTCTGCGATTGATGATGCATGTTAGAATTTGAATATTAAACATTAATGAGGACTCATGGAACATCTACCGATTAATAACACTTTTCTTGTAACTATTGACAAGTATGTTGTTGTCCGTGCAGACAAAGGCCATAACAATATCTTCCTTATTTTATTTGGTATATGACATGCATTAGACTGTGTGATGAAGCAATTACTTCGTGACAATTCACTTGACAACCCTACATATACCCCAACAAGACGAAAGAGAAAATCCTAGTCAATCACATCTCTCTTTTTTTTCTTTTTTCTTTTATAAAAGATGCAGAACGGTACCTTCTTTTACCGTATTGGATGACTAAATTACACAAGTTGCTCCTACAACCAGCGCTATATTACTGAGTCTAACAAATTCTCCATCAAACCTCCTTACGAATTATTAACATCTATGACATAAAACATTGCTCAAAACAGGGATGAAGATTTATTGTGACACTATTAAACCAGAGGTGATGTCAATCAGATGTGGATTTTGGAAATTTCTACAGAATTGCTAAAAGTACGTACGATCAAGGTGACTCTTGTCATGTAATAGCATTAGGTCTATATCCTTTACACTACTATTCCTCACTGTAAACAGAAATATAGATTCAAAGAATTTGTTCAACGTTGTTTCATAAAAACGAATGGACAATATAAGTACAACTATCTTGTTTACGAAGGGACCAATTTTACATTGCAAAACAAACTGTTTCAAATATGAAAAAATATTAAAACAATATTAATGTTTTTGATTTATCACTCTATTTGCTCTGTTCGACGAAAGTGTTTATCAAAAGACTGTGGGTATTTCTATGTGTTCTAACTGCGCTCCTCTTGCCACCGACTTGCTTTGTTATTTGCACGAGGTAGACTTCTTGCAGCGACTTCTCATGGAAAAAACGAAAAAAAGCAATTCCTTCCCTTTATTTTCACGTTTCGCTGTATGGATGATGTCCTTTCACTAAATAATTAAATATTCGGTTATGCTGCTTTACACACAAAGGACTACAGCAAGATAACCTAATACAAAAAGTAAAATACAAACCTCTTTATTGTATGTGAATGTGGTAAAAATGGTGTGGTGGGCAGAGCTCTCATGCAGTCATAAAATTAGAAAACGGCATTAAGCAAAATGCGAACAAAACTGGAAGTTATTGGTATGAGAAATGAAATGAGCGGAATCGAGGACAGAACATTGGCGATTGTGTTGTTAACAACTATTTCACAGCATTTTGCATAAAGGATTTTACAGCTTCAGAGAAATCTGTTTCACACCTAGGCGTTGACAACGAGAACAAAACTTTACGATAATAGAGATTATTTAAATTTTCCTTTGTGAATTCCCATTTTTATGTATCAGCATTTCACTAGAACCTGCATAATAAGTATATATTATCTCCCAGTTGATACGATATTCCAGATCTTTTAGTTCCTATCAGGACTTCCTTGATAGAAGGTTACTGTTAACAAAGGAGCTATATAACTAGGGTTCCTAGTTGTGACGTTGACATCTTCACATTAAGCAATTTGCGGTTTGTCATCATTGAATGCTCATGTCATAGATTATCATTGATATATATTTTGTCACAGTCAAATCTCTTCCCTTCCTTTCCACTAGAGCACGGGATCCTCACCCTTCCGACCATGTGAATGTGACTCTGTTTTTTAGTGGGGTTCATGTTGTACATTTTGTCTAAGCATTTGTCTTCAAGTTTTCCCAATGTTGCAATGGTCGCCTTATTTCCATTTCTTTTGGCATGTGGTTTCATGTTTTACTTCTGTATTATATCCTTATTTACGTACACTGGTGTCTAGCACGTTTTCCATAAATGATCTAGCAGCAACAGCACATCCTTGCACGGCAACTGAGTTCACTTCTGATTTAACCATGATCTGTGTTACTCAAATTTCTTTTTATATGGGACGAAGTCCCAACTATGGTAGAAATAGCAATTTTTTTCTATATACTAATGACTAAATTTTCATGCACCGGAAATGACATATCGGAAGTCAATACATGGTTAAATCTGTGCAGAAAATCGGATGCGGACGTTTCGTAACCTGGTCGTTTCGTACCTACATCGGGACTTAAAAAACGACGGAAGATTTGGGTCTGGGTCCCCCTATTTGCCCCCTCTTTTAAGAAAATCTGGATTCACCCTCGGTCTACTTTGAAAAAATAGTATAGGTCCATATATCGGAGTTAATATTGTTTAAAAAAAAATATTGGACTTCGTCCCAAGTTAGGTAACACCTATTATCATATTATGTAGTATGGTGTGGGACAGGGTTTGTCATTCCGTCTTTTTTTCATCAGCCATTAGGTTGTCTTCTACGATTTACGGTTTCTGACTACCACTTTTGTACCTTCTAACTTTTTTTACTTTCTAGGAGACTATATTTCTTATGATATCAGTACACGTTTAGAGAGAATTTGAAACAAGGCAAAAACAAAAAGATTCTGCAAAAATATCAATAAACGTTTTACAACGTTATTTAAATACTATGCACTTCTATTAATAAACATTTTACAACGCAACATATATAGATATTAAAATTGCTTTTTTTTAAATAGTTTTGTCATACAGTATATATTTATTGCATGCTGGTGGATGAAATATGAAAATTTATTCACCCAAGAGTATCATATTCCCTGAGGGCAACGCCCGAGGGGAATATGATACTCTTGGGTGAATAAATTTTCATATTTCCTGATCCCGCATGGTATAAATGTTTTATTATACCGAATGAAACCAAGAAAACAAATACATGTAAAATACAGCTGGCAAACATATTTTAAGTCCATTGGAACATTGTCTCAGACATTTAAAAACCACATCCACACCAAGTGATGCGTTCCGAGTGCCTCTTACGTTTTCCTGACAAAGAACGATAACTCTAGCGGGAAAACCCGCGAGGCTTCCGAGGGGATGGAATATGATTTCTATTTCACGGAATATGGTTTTTGTCCTGTGTGATTATATTAATTACACTTATATTTAGTGACCACCTGTCTTATGTGACCCTATTTCAATATTCTCTTGGAAGATCACATAAGACATGGTTGACTGTATATATAATTTGATCCTGCGGTTTTCCGCAAGAAATGTTGGCAAAATTTGAAGACAGAATACAAAAATAACATCTATTCTTTTACATCGTTCGTATGGAAAAAAACATATGAATTGTATGTTAATTTTATGAAAACTATCAATAAGTCTGTCTCTTCGAGTGTAAAATCTTATATATCATTTTTTTCCCTTTGTTATTACATCATGTAAAAATGAACTCGATGGCAATCAAACGTATAGTACTTCTATTTAGTGGACACACAAAAATACAGGTTTCCCTTGTTGAGATAATCGACCTCTGGTCACAAGTCTATAACGAATGACATGGGTTCACCCCTCAATACCAACAGCATGTGTTAAGCCAGCTGGCGCAGCCCACAGTTTGGACTGGCTCGATTGAAACATTCAAGGCTATGTATTCTCAATCAAACACTAATTCATGAAACCTGTAAATAGTCTTAACCTTTTTCAATTGTCATGTGGAACCTCTGAGATAATCGTCAAATTGTTTAAGGCGGTCAGTATTTGGTAGAAGTAGTACAATCTCTGACATAATTTTATAATCTTTAACTTGTTTAAGGTGGTCAGTGTTTGGTAGAAGTAGTACAATCTCTGACATAATTTTCAACTTATTGAAATCGGTCAGCATATGGTAGAAGTAGTACAACATCTGACATAATCTTTAACTTCCTTAAGGCAGTAAGTGTTTGGTAGATGTAGTACAATCGCTGACATAATCTTCAAATTGTTGAATGTGGCCAGTATTTATTAGGAGTAGTACCACCTCTGACATAAACGTCAACTTGTTGAAGGCAGTCAGTATTGGCAGAAGTAGTACAATCTCTGACATAATCTTAAACTTATTGAAATCGGTCAGTCTTTGGTAGAAGTAGAACAATCTCTGACATAATCTTAAACTTATTGAAAGCGGTCAGTATTTTGTAGAAGTAGAACAACCTCTGACATATAGCCTCAACTTGTTGAAGGCGGCCAGTGTTTTGGTGGAAGTAGTACAACATCTGACATAATTTTCAACTTGTTGAAAGCAGTCAGTATTTACTGGAAGCAATACAACCTCTGACATAATCTTCAATTTGTTGAAGGCGGTCAGTATTTGGTAAAAGTAATACAACCTCTGACATGATCTACAACTTGTTGAAGGAAGCCAGTATTTGGTAGAAGTAATACAATCTCTGACATAATCTTCAACTTGTTGGAGGCGGTCAGTATTTACTAGAAGTAGTACAACATCTGACATAATCTACAACTTGCTGGAGGCGGTCAGTATTTACTAGAAATAATACAACATCTCACATAATCATCATCTTGTTGAATGTGGTCAGTATTTGATAGAAGTAGTACCACCTCTGACATAATCTTCAACTTGTTGAAGGCGGTCAGTATTTACTAGAAGTAGCACAACCTCTGACATAATCCTTAGGTTGGTAGAAGTATGAGTTAAGGAATCTATACACTTACCTATGACTCTGGGTTTCAGCTCACTATAACTGTCCTCTGACAATTACACGCAACACTAATAATTTCGACATGTCTTTGACACCTGTTAAATGTTCTAACATAAATAGCTAACTTTTCTATTTTTATATGTTTTTTTACTGTTTGACAAATGTAGGTGTTTATGTAAAAGTAAAACAGTTGTCACCACTTTTTTTTTCACTTTGAGATATTGACTTGATATTTTGGTATGTGGGTGTATAATGATAAGTTACAGATCACGTTTACGTTTCGTTCCGGTCCAATGATTTTTGGCCGCGTATTGGCCAAAAATTTAGTTTTCACCACTTTATTTCACTATGATTTGAGATATTGACTTGATTTTTTGTATGTGAGTGTATAGTGATGAGCTACCGATCAAGTTTGAATTTCGTTCCGATTGAATGATTTTGGGCTAATTTACGCACCTTGGACTTTTAACCTTGGTCAATATTTAGTTGTCACCACTTTATTTCACTATGCTTTGAGATATTGACTTGATTTTTGGTATTTGGAATTACGATGAGTTACAGACCAAGTTTAGCTTTTGTTCCCACTGAATAATTTTGGCCAACTTACTCTCCTTGGATTTTAGAATTTAACATAGTATTCAAATTGTTGTTCCAACTTAATGCAACTGTGCTTTTAGATATTTGATTTGATTTTTGAAATGTTAGTGTATTATTAAGTAGAGGTTGAGTTTATGGTTTATTTCGGATTATTTGAGTGAACTTTGGCAGAAAAACATTTGCAGCTTGGTAAGTTGAAAGTTACTAACTTTTTAATTACTTTCAAAATAACATTTAGATTTAATAAGCATTTTCTTTTCATTATCTGATAGCATGCAAGAGGACAAAAGATATGGCAACATTTTGTCAACACTTTGAGTTTTGACAGTTTGTTGTAACTGTTTTCTATTTGACAACTTTTTTGTTTATTTTAGTTATCTGTTTAAACATATTACATGTTTCCTTGAATAAATCTTCAATTTAAGGAGGCTTGAGGACAAAGATCTTAAACAATAGTTTGTTATTCTTATCCTATTACTGATGGAATTAAAAGGGTGAAACATTTGCAAGCCTCCTTAATATTCACGGCGGGGACATTCGTGTCGTTCCGACGCATCTAGTTTTAATGAATAAATTTGAATAAAATCGATGTCAGCTGTATAATTTCAATCACTTCTGCAATAATATGATTAACGATAAATAATGCTGAGTTGTTCAATGTTAAATTCGTCTATGTATTTAAAGGGGCATTATCTGCCAAATCGTAATTTTTTGTCACCCATAAAAACTATCAGATATGATTGATGCCTTAATAAAACGTGTTTCCGTAACTTATAAATGTTATGAAATGTACGCGCATCGGGGGGAAAACGTGCAAATGATCGTGTTTTGAGATCAATCAAGAAATGGACGCCATCTTATTAATTATCGACATTGTTTACGGAGTTTGTCGAATCGTCATTAAATCAGTACACCAATGCACTTATATCATATTTTTTGTGAATTTGCTTTTAGTCTGTGTTATTTACGGACAAAGAACCATGCAAGTTGGCAGTTAATAAGCAACAAAATACAAATTATTTGTTTTTACCTGTCACTAGTAAGGTCAATTGCATACGGAAAAAGCGAGGTCAAATTATTTGCTTGCAAGCAAATAAGTAATCGATGATAATTTTCGTTCTCAAAAGACAGAAAGTGGTTCGATAAGCTGCTTGATGTGAAATATTTATCTTTATTTTATCATTTTAAAGCTATTTACCAATTTCCAAAGCATATATTTTTTGGGTCAAAATCGTAGCTTTAACTTTTATCATTTCTACATGACAAAATGAAAATGGTGAAATCGGTTATCGAAGACATACTGATAGTTCTGCTAATGTTTCTGAATTAACCATTACAATATGAGGACGGTGAAATTGAAACATGACAATATGAAGATGGTGAAATTGAAACATGACAATATGAAGACGGTGAAATTGAAACATGACAATATGAAAACGGTGAAATTGAAACATGACAATATGAAGACAGTGAAATTAAACATGATAATATGAAGACGGCGAAATTGAAACATGACAATATGAAGATGGTGAAATTGAAAAATGACAACATGAAGACAGTGAAATTGAAACAATGACAACATGAAGACGGTGAAATTGAAACATGACAACATGAAGACGGTGAAATTGAAACATGACAATATGAAGACGGTGAAATTGAAACATGACAACATTAGGAAGGTGAAATTGAAACATGACAATATTAGAAAGGTGAAATTAAACGTGACAATATGAAGACGGTGAAATTAAGCATGATAATATGAAGACAGTGAAATTGAAACATGATAATATGAAGTCGGTGAAATTGAAACATGACAACATGAAGACAGTGAAATTGAAACAATGACAACATGAAGACGATGAAATTGAAACATGACAACATGAAGACGGTGAAATTAAAACATGACAATATGAAGACGGTGAAATTGAAACATGACAATATGAAGATGGAAAATTTTAATCATGACAATATCAAGACGGAGAAATTGAAATATAGCAACATGAAGACGTTGAAATTGAAACATGGAAATGTGAAGACATTGAAATTGAAACATGACAACATGAAAACGGTGAAACTAAAACATCACAATATGAAGATGGAGAATTTAAACAATGACAATATCAAGACAGAGAAATTGAAACATTACAACATGAATATGGTGAAAGTGAAACATGGCAATATGAAGACGGTGAAATTGAAACATGACAACATGAAGACGGTGAAATTAAACATGACAATATGAAGATGATGAAATTATACATCACAATATGATGAAAAAGAAATCGTAATAAGACAATATTCTGAAGGAGAAATTGGTTATCAAAACATATCCAGATCCCTGATGGTGGCTTATTAGTCAGAAGGAGTATGATTGGCTTACCAGGGAAATTGAAACATAGAAATGCAAAGACGGTGAAATTGAAACATGACAACATGAATACAGTGAAATTGAAACAATGACAACATGAAGACGGTGAAATTGAAACATGACAACATGAAGACGGTGAAATTAAAACATGACAACATGAAGACGGTGAAATTGAAACATGACAATATGAAGATTGGAGAATTTAAATCATGACAATATCAAGACGGTGAAATTGAAATATGACAACATGAAGACGGTGAAATTGAAACATGTCAACATGAAGACGGTGAAACTAAAACATGACAGTATGAAGATGGAGAATTTAAACAATCACAATATCAAGACGGAGAAATTGAAACATGACAACATGAATATGGTGAAATTGAAACATGACAATATGAAGACGGTGAAATTGAAACATGGAAATGTAAATACGGTGAAATTGAAACATGACAACATGAAGACGGTGCAATTGAAACGACAACATGAAGACGGTGAAATCGAAACATGACAACATGAAGACGGTGAAATTAAACATGACAATATGAAGATGGTGAAATTAAACATCACAATATAATGACGAAGAAATCGTAATATGACAATATTCTGACGGAGAAATTGGTTATCAAAACATATCCAGATCCCTGCTGGTGGCTTATTAGTCAGAAGGGGTATGATTGGCTTACCAGATGATGATTCAGGACTGACATGATTAATTTGATATATTTATTATTAAAATATTTAGGTCATAAATAATGTATTCTTTACTAAAACTAAGATTGTCCTCCCTCAGGCCGAACTGAATTTACATGAGCTTAGCTATCCTGTTTAGGCCCTTTGGTTTTCTCGCCCCCAATTATTTGATTTTCCAAGCTTTCGATTTTGCGCGTACTTCATAATACTTAAACCAGAAACGTGCCGTGTGCGCTAAATGAGATATCTACCTACTTATTTTATTTAGTGAAACATATAACTTAAAGATAAAAAGGCCAGGATGAGCGGGTAGTTAGGGTCGTTGACCTCTGAACCCACGCCTAAAACCATAGATGTGACGACGCCATCCAATGACTACCACACGTGTGAAACAATGCGACATATTGTATGTCTGAACTGTACAACAAACGTAGAATTTAGATTAATAAATCTTTATATAATCGATATCAATTTTAATCGCTTGTATTCAAAGTGTATGGTAAGGGGAAAACACCTTTGTAAGAAAAGGTTAGTTTAACAAATATGCATTTCTAGACATAATGGAATTGTTGGACATGAAATGATTCGTATAAATGCTCCAGATGCCTAAGAAACTGAATATTGTGTAGATAATGTAATTTGAGGGTTAGATCGTAGCGATCAGTTTTATTGGTGGAGGAAACCGGAGTACCAAGAGAAAACTACCTACATGCTGCAAATCACTGACAAACTTTAAAACATAATGTTGTATCTAGTACACCTCGCCATAAGCGGGATTCGAACACACAACTTTAGTGATGACATGCACCGATTGCATAGGTAGTTGTAAATCCAACTACCACACGATCATGACAACGGTACCGTGTAGTTTCAGCGATTCAGTCATTTTGAAAATCGCTTAATATATCTAATAATGATTTATAAAAAGTGAACGGTCCCTCATTACCAAAAAATATGAAACTATTTAAAAAAATCATAGGAGAAAATCTTCAAGACATGCTTAATGCATTGAACAATAAAAAGACATATTTCTGAAATGTGAAGAAGAGAGCTGGTATTTCTTGGATGAAAGAGTATAATTGGATATATAAACATTCGTTTTGTTTTTATTTTATATTACAAACAAATTTAAGATTACAATGGTTCAAATCCAGAATTGTTCCTAGAATTCCTGTGACTAATGAGCAATTGGTTTAAACAAAACTAAAATCTAAATAGCAGCTTTTGTTCAGAAAACAGCAAGACTCTTGAGCACATAATTTGGTCATGTCCAAACATTTCACAGCTTTGAGAAGATTTGAATAATTAGATATACTAAAATACTAAAAAATGAATTCCCATTAAACCTAGAATTCATATTATTTGATATACTCGATAAAACTGAAGACAAAAAATTATTCTACTTCTGTGTAAATTTTACATAAACAGAACTAAACGTTTAAGTTTGCAGCATTTCAAATTACCTAAAGGTAAATCTAAGAAGAGCTTAAAGATACCAAAGGGATATTCAGAATCAATAAATCGAAGAAGAACAGACAACACAATTATCAAAAGACAAAGTACAAAAGGACAAACAACGATCTACAAATCACATACATAAAACTAAAGATAGAATAATAAGAACGCTACTAAAAAAACGGGGTGAACTGGAAAGGGTGACATCGGGTGCTCCGGAAGGGTAAGCATTTCCTTCTCCACTAGTGGCACCCGTCGCATTAATCTAGTTACAAACCCGGTGATACATAAACCGAACTAAGGTCAGCCGTAACACGTTAAATTGTGTTGCATTGCAAATTATTTAACGGTAAACCTAACATATGCATGCATAAAACACTTTCTTTCTTAAAACCGTTGAAAAGGCCATCAACTGCTGAAACCAATGACTCCCAAATTTGTTGAAAGGACCATCAACTGCTGAAACCAATGACTCCCAATTTTGTTGAAAAGGCCATCAACTGTTGAAACCAATGACTCTCAAATTTGTTGAAAGGGACATCAACTGCTGAAACCAATGACTCCCAAATTTGTTGAAAGGGCCATCAACTGCTGAAACCAATGACTCCCAATTTTGTTAAAAAGGCCATCAACTGCTGAAACCAATGACTCCCAAATTAGTTAAAAGGCCATCGACTGCTGAAACCAATGACTCCCAATTTTGTTGAAAAGGCCATCAACTGTTGAAACCAATGACTCCAAATGTGTTATATGTCTGCTATGTTTCTTTTTACTTTTCCTGATTTTGTTTGTTTATGTGTTTATCCTTTATGTTGGTGAACACAATCACAGGAATCTTTCCAATCCACCATCACATCTGTATTTGTTTTTATTTATATCTTCTATATAGTCATTATTTTTAACTATTTGTATCAAATCCTTATATTTCAAATTTAGAAACGTAGATATCGAATTTAATGCGCACGATGCATTTCTGAAATAACCTTCATCAGATACGTTACTGAAATAACCTTCATCAG
>MJUT01061228.1:173773-192883 GCA_002080005.1 Gigantidas platifrons
AATAACCTTCATCAGGTACGTTACTGAAATAACCTTCATCAGGTACGTTACTGAAATAACCTTCATCAGGTACGTTACTGTAATAACCTTCATCAGGTACGTTACTGAAATAACCTTCATCAGATACGTTACTGAAATAACCTTCATCAGGTACGTTACTGAAATAACCTTCATCAGGTACGTTACTGAAATAACCTTCATCAGGTACGTTACTGAAATAACCTTTATCAGGTTACTTATGGTATTTTAATTTATTTACCTGTACAGAAAATGAACATATACACGTTTGGTTTGGTTTATGGTGTTTAACGCCACTTTCAACAAAATTTCAGTTATATCGTGGCGGTCAGTTTAACTATTTGTGGAAAAAACCGGAGAATTCGTAGAAAACCACATACCTGTTTCAAGTTACTGAAAACCTTTACAACATACTGTGGTATCGACTACATCTCGCCATGAGCGGGGTTCGAACTCAAGACTGTAGTGATGATAAACAAATATTGTACAAGTAGTTGTAAATCTAACTACCATACGACCACGACGCCCACTGTACATATACATACATAACCGAAGCTACCAATAAACAAATTTTCAAAAAGAGCTATTGTAGTTGACATATGTCATATGACAAGTTTCAGGTGAGTATTACAGATAAACCATCAAGTGCATACAAAAATGTAGAGAGTTATACATACCATTACTTATAGTATTGTAATTTATTTTATCTGTACAAAAAATGTACATTTAGGCTTTTTTCTCATAGAAAACTTATAATTAAACGATTTAACAGCAGTTATAGATCATTAAATTTTTTGCAACGAAATATAATGATTCCTCGATTTTAATTACGATTATTTCATGTGACTATTTGAATTTGCCGTTGGCGGATGAACACGTTGGGGACGTCACAATACCAACTCAGGTTATCGAATATAACCAAAATTTTCTCAAGGCGGATGAGCCAATCAGATTGAAATATTCAAATCAAATTAAATCATTCAAGAATGGACAATCCAGACACTGGAAAAATTGGGAACAAGACGAAAATAACGAAGACTGACAAAATAATACGAAACAAAACAAAGCTTACCTTCCATAGCACAACACAAAACTAAAAAAATGAGCAATGGTTAAATAAAAAATATAGATCCTGAAAAATGAAAAAAATAAATTATTTGACCTTGTTCCTTACACTAAGAACGTTTGGTACAATTTTGGAATAAACTTTTAATTTAAAAATAAATAAGATTTTTGTTTCGTATGAAAAAAAAAATCTCGCTTGGGAGAAAACAGGCACCCTCTCTCTAAAAGGAATTTAATTATGCATCGCCATACGTATGTATACTTACAACTTGACATGTCATCAGTGCATACACTTAATGTTGTAAATGCTTTATTTCTGTTACGTATATATATGCATATATATATATATATATATATATATATACTTATTAATAAGCATATCATGTATACAGATCATCGCATCATTACCCACATGTAATAACAGTTGGCAAAGGATAACATAGCTTCAGTAACAGGCGTCTGAAATCAACCAATATTCTAGCATGACGTCCTTCATTGGCTATATAAGTAATACCATGATAAAACGCACGAAAATCCAGAAAAGTAAGCATCTCTCACCTTCCACTAGGAGAAGAAACGCCCGACGTATAGACCAGTGGAAGACGAAAAGGGAAACCGTTGTTGCTACTAAAACTTGTGTGCAAACACAGACAGCCTACCTCAACCCCTTTATACACGAAACGACGCAAACAGAGCAGCTCAACAGCGACGCCAAAGCCATCAATATTCCAATAGTATCGAAAAATAAAAAGGAGCGATCTACACAGACCAAATGTACATACACTGGCATGATGTCTATAGCGAAACAAACCACAGATCCTGAAGTTGTCGGCAAAGAATGGAAAACCTGTAAAGCGGTACGAAGTCCGTACGACAGATCGAAACTAGCATACCAAACGAATTTTAGAGACGGTTCGATATCTCTATCTGATCCATTCGACCCGGATGATCCAGCTCTCATCTATCGCTATCCTGAATATAATAGTACTGAAACAGATATTGGTGATAGACCACCGACACCAACACGGGATACAAATTGCAGGCAAAGGCCTGGCAAGAAGAAGAAATATATGTCCGCAATACCTGAGCAGGGTAGCCGGACTTAAAACCCTCATATACTACTACTAACTCACGATATATCTTAATCTACACATTCGTATTGACGAACGAATCATAAACTTCATTCATTAGTGCATTCCTGTATTCATACAGGATCGTGGTGCATATATAAAGCATAAACAATCTTGTATTGTTCCTTGACATAATTTGTTCACGGAAAAGGACTTAAGATAATCATTTTGGGTTTTTGTATTTGTTGTCTTCCGGTGACGTAGTTCACAAAGAGGGTTGTGGCATTGACACAATCTGGTTATTGATATATTTTACGATTTTGTGAGCATTTTACTTGTTTAAGCTGCTAAATTCAAAATGCCATCAAATTTGTAGAAAACAGTAACTTTATTACATCACCGTCTCGTTATCACTATAGGAAAAACAACTGTAACCATGAAGGCTGGGGAATTTTCCTATGAAATGCATTTCCGTAGTGGGCACTACTGACTTCCACTCCAATAAATAGTTAATTTTTCCTACTAGAATGGAAATAATTCTTGGAAGTCATAGTTTGTATAAAGTTTTAGCATGGGTAACATTATTTCCTTGTATTTTAGCCCTTGACTTCCATGAATTATTTCGGGATATATAGAATAACACCAGTTTTGAAGATATTGACATACATTATCAATAGTAACACAGCTCGTACTTTCGGACTTGCTGCGATACTAGCGATAATGGTTGTCTCGACATTCAAAACTGCCGCTATTTTATTTATCCTGATAAATAAAAATATAGGATGAGCGTCCTCATTTAGTTCTGAATCGTCTAGCAGCTAATCTGATATTTCATGTCGGCGAGTTCTAGCATAGATAAATGTTACATTGTAAACTACAATACCAACAGGCAAATAATCCTCATTATTTCCATCATTATACCTAAAATGATTGTTCAGATGTTTATTTTGTTTGTTTCACTAAGGATTGGGTCCACACAACTAGTTCAATATCGCTACCTGTTATTTGAGGTTGCTGTACCCAGTCAGGAAAGTGAGCAGTCATATCTTTGTGTTAGGAGTATCGAGTTTTCCTTTTTATACGATTTTGATACCAAAAAAGTATTTTAATGTGGAATTGTTACGAACAGTGTGGAATGTTTCTTTTTTTATATTTTATCACTCTAGATCTTGGTAGGAGTTGTTACTCTTATATTCTGAGCTAGATTTTCTAGAAGATGCTTGTCCAAGTGATGTGTGTCCAATTAGCAGCAGGAGATATTTGTAAAGAGTACATTTTCGGCCGTTTCCATTCTCCTTCTTCACATTGTACACCGAAATGTCTTTATTATGCTGCTCAATGATGATATAGACGTCGTCATCCAATCTAATCAAATGTCACCACCCTAATTAGTACTTTGTCACCAAAGAGAGACAGATGCTCCTCTAGCTTTGAAAATCGAATCCTTCTATCTGTTTTCTGCGAGTTGTATCAGATTCTTCTGATGTCAAGTTCCTGAAGATATTTGGACTGTGATTGTGTTGACGTACTGCTTCCGTGGCAAGTTCAAATGCAAGATCTATGTGAAAAATTGATTCTCTACCGAACATATAAAAGAATGGAGATTGTCAGATTGCTTCATTTATTGTACAATTATACACGTGTTGTTAAGGTACAACGTGTGATTCAAATTTAATTTCTGGTGTTGCTGTAGTGTGTCAAGCATTCACACTAGGGTTCAATTGAATCTCTCTATCCTACTATTTCCCATAGAGTAATGCGGTGTAGGAAGAGGAGTTTAAAGATACCAAAGGGGTAGTCAGAATCCGTAAATTGAAAAAGAATAGACAAAGGACAAAAGAATATTCAACGATCTACAAAATATTACAAATATAACTAAAGATCGAGTAAAACGAACCCTAGTAAGCACCGGGGATGAACTCATGTGCTCCGGAAGGGTAAGCTACTACAGCTCCACTGGTGTCACCCGTCGTGTTACTATATTTACAAACACGGTGATAAGTCATGCATGAGTTACTAACTTGATCGGAGTGTAATCTCTTTGGAATTCCATAGTGCGTCATAAAAGTGTTTCAGACGCTGTTCAGCGATACTCTACCTGTGTGGTTCTTTGTAGGCAATGCTTCTGAAAATGTCTTTTATTACAGCAGTGTTCTGCATTCCTGCATTTGATGGTTCGAGTGTTATGGAATCCAAACAAACTACATGTAATTGTGTTGGTTGAAAACTGTCAGTATTGATAGGAGATTTACTGTTATGTTCCTTCTTTCTTTTTAAGCATCTACCGTAGTGTTGTATCCAGTTTTCTATATCTTTGGTCATTACTGGTCAGTAAAATGTGTCTCTTATCTGTGAGTCTGTGAGTTGAAGCGGTAACGGTGTCGTATAGTAAACCTTCCGCATAGCAAACCTTCCCCCGGAATGTTTACTATATAGTAAACATTCCCCTCGGAATATTTGCTATATAGTAAACCTCCCCCCCCCCCGGATACTTTACTATATAGTAAATATTCCCGGGGGAGAATTTACTATATAGCAAACATTCCCCCATCCATAGGCAATTATCCCCCTGGATATTTTGCTATATATTAAATGTTCCCCCTTAATCCGGATAATTACTATTGATTCGGAATTTAGCACCTTAATCGTGTTAATTTTAATTGTTATATACCATTAATTATATCCGGATATGATTAAAAGGTAAAAAACAAATGTACGGAGCCATTTTGCAGTATTTGAGTAGGTAGAAAGGTTTACTATGCGGAATAAATACTATATAGTAAACGTCCCCCCATGGGGGAAGGTTTACTATATAGTAAATCTTCCGGGGGGTTAATTTACTATGGGGGAAGGTTTACTGTATGACAACGGCAAGGATATCCCATCTCGCTATATAGAGCTTCAAGTACCATATGTGCATGTGTTGATTGAAAGAAATAAGTGAAGATATCAAAGGGGTAATTATAATCGGTAAATCAAAGAAGGACAGATAAACAATTGTCAAAAAAAAAGGACAATTGGACAAACCATGATGTAGGTAATACTACACAGAAAACTAAGGATGGAGCCTCACGAACCCCCCTAAAACCGGGGTGAACTTAGGTGCGCCGTAATACACTTTGTTTAATGTTACTCCAGTCAACGTTGATTTCCCTGTAAAGTAAATCGTTGACAATTTTCAAATGTTCATACTGTCTGCTCAGTGGACTTGGTGGTACCTGTCCTTTACCTGGGTGTTGTTTGAGATTATATAAATACAAATCCGTAGTCTAAGTTACGAATCTGACTGATGTACCTTTGGTCAATCAATATCACATGCAATCTGTATATGTATATATATATATGTTGCTATTTTTCTACGACATCTGCTGAAATTGCTTTGGTGTCGACATAAGGTATAATTATGCCGCCATAAATAGATTTAATGATCTTGTCTAATGGTGGGAGACATGCGAATGTTCTGTCCTAATGTTGGTATACGTGACAATGTTCTCGTCTAATGTCCATGCACATTAAATATTGGATTGTTAATCAAATATAGCTCTGCCTTGGAAACATTTCCAATTCATTAGCAAAATCGTACAAACAGAGTCAGAATCTACAAATATATCATACACATACACTGTCTCTTACTTTCTTGGTCTGGTACAAGCACTTCAGTAAAAGGCTGCAAAGTCAAACTAAATGTATCTGAAAGATACTATTATTGGACCAGAATTACGCAGATGACACCATAGTAACGACTTATCAGGGTTCGAGATAATCAGGTTCTGGTTGTATTAGCATTCAACACGGTCTAGACCATTTAATTGAAATTGTAGGGGGAAATGAAATACGTTTATTACATAGCCAAACTTATATTTAACCAGACTTTATATGTGCTCAAGGGAATCGACGGGGACAGATAATCTTTTCTATATTACCGATTTTCCATTATAACCTATTTTTCATTATAAGTGAACTGGACAATGAATAAAACACATCAACACCCCACCCTCCCCACCCCAAGCAAACAAACAAACAAACAAACAGACAAAAAAGATTTTTTTTTCATCTTGAGTGATCGCGGAATATCTTTTGTCAAACTTGGCAATGGCATGTAGGAACAAAGGGATATTGCAGCATTATCAATTTCTCACTAATGAGACAGTACAGTTCCTATTTTTAGCCGTGTGAGATATACAGAATCTAACAACGGAAAAAGTGCAAAACAGGGAAATCTCCGACACCCGAGGGTAAGATTTCAATCGTTCGCTGACGAGGCTCGCCGAGGGTGTCGGTGATTTCCCTGTCTTGCACTTTTTGCCGGTGTTTGATTTTATTTCTCACTTTTATCAGCTGTTACCTAATTGTTTTGTTTACATTCCCGATCGAGCGTTTTCCCGCAAATTGTGTTTCCATTGCTGAAGTAAATATTCAATTCATTCATATGCATCCGTGTTTTGGCAGTATTTTAAATGTATTTCATAATAAAATACAATGTATTTAATAAATATATGATAAATGTAACTCAACACTACAACAGCGATAAATACCTGCGGCTGTTAAAAAATATTTGAATTTGTTCAAAGGGAGTTAACGTTAGTTACTAGCAAGGGAGAGCACTCTATTATTTACTCAAGGTAAACAAACATTGACTGGAACACCGTGAAACATGAAAGGTGCACGATAGTTAAATTGTTAGCTAGCAGAATATGTAGTATACATACATTAATTTAAAAATACTTATGTAATAGAATCGTGGTTTTATTGGTGAAGCATGGAGAACTGGGGGGGGGTAGTTGACATACACTGTACAGCATGCATTTGCCGATAAAACGCACGTTATTTTGTTTGTCTTGCACAGTGCAAGATAAGAAAATCTCACATCGCTAAAAATAGGAACTGGTCTGTCTCAAAAGTGAGAAATCATTGTGTCAACCCGTGGGCGAGATAAGAATTTCACGCAACTTTTCCCGTAAAAATGATACGTTTCGCAAAATGTCATTGTATCAATAAAATCGTTTAAATATTTACGTTTTGTGTATTTATCTAGTCAGCCACTTATCAATTGCCCCCGAAAATTAGGTTACAATAGAAACATGCATCCCTTTCGCATCAGCTTATGCGGTACACATCAAAAACACACACGCTTACAAAGGTTTTGGTTTGTTTACATTCCATCGAATGACTCGCATTGTATTCTGGCTGTAAAACAATATCCGTTTTCAACGATACAAAAAGAAGTATATGAATATACAGTGATACATTTTTGATGTATTTTGGGATGGCAATGTCTAGAAACAAAGGGGCAATCATAATTCGTATATCGAAGGACAGACAACACAATGGCCAAATGAAAATGGACAAAAGAACCAACGACAATCTACAAAACACTACACAGAAAACTAAAAAACCAACCCACACTTAAAACCGGGGTTCCTTATCCACTTGTGACACCCGCCGTGATACAAATCCGATGATAAGTCATGAATGAGGAAAAGACCGGGAAATATTGGAAGTAACTGTGTAAGACATAATAGTGTCCTGTGAACATGTGTCCGGTTGTGTTATATTTGTAAAGAAAAACCTTACACAGACCGAACGAAGCCATCGCTGTGCTTTATGCCGTCCTCGGACTTAATCATAGGAGACAATTACAAGGACGGACACTATTTCACGGCGGACACTATTTGATATTACAACTGTACCACATCACGAGAGTGAGGGATCGTGTATATCAATTGGGATTATCGACTTTTTTTCTGTTCCCACGATTTATCTAGTTATATCTTTCATTCTCTATCCAGAGTTGTCGTTCCCGCAACGCTCCAACACCTCTGTCAACGCTCATTTTACAACATTTTTGTAAAATTTAGAAACAGTTAAAATGTACTTAAAATTGTTTTAATTATTGTAAATATCAATAAAGATGAAAATAAATCACTCATTTCAAATCAATCCTCTCTTAAAAATGATTTTCCCCCACTTCTTGGAGAACTATTTTGCGGAGGTAAAAATTAAAAACGATCACAAATCATTTAAAATGAGCGTTGACAAAGGTGTTGTAGCGTAGCGGGAACGACAACTCTGGATAGAGAATGTTATATCTCTATGTTTGTACTTTGTTGGAGATGACGTTAGAATAAAGAGTCAAGTGGAGTGATGGAGTGGTTATTGTTTAACGCTAAATAAGACATTTTCCAGATGTATCATGGCAATAGCATGTTGGATATCGATGAAATGATGATGATTTCCTGCTTTACTAGACCAACATGCTTAGCTGGATATATTTTATGGTGCTATTTCACTAAGATAACAGTTATTGGGTGAAAATGTCACAAATGACCACCGATATGTTCCACTTGGCGTAAACACTTCCCGGTCCTTTCCTCATTCACGACTTATTACCGGGTTTGTAACTAGATTAACACGACGGGTGCCACTAGTGGAGCAGGAACTGCTTACCCTTCCGGAGCACCTGAGTTCACCCCAGTTTTTGGTTGGGTTTCGTGTTACTCGATCTTTCGTTTTATATGTGTTTTGTAGATCGTTGCTTTTCCTTTTGTAGTTTTTCTTTTGGCCATTTTGTTGTCTGTTCTTCGATATACGGATTATAATTGCCCCTTTGGTATCTTCAAACTCTTCTTGACTCACTCGGACGCATTCATTTGATTCCGAGCCAGATAATCTTTCGTCTTCCTCCTTAATGAGAATTGAAAAAAATACCGATACCAGTTTTAGAGTCTTTGGTTTGACCCGAACCGGGATCGAACCCACGGTCTACAACACTCGAGATGAGCATGCTAACCTCAACACCACCGGGATCGAACCCACTCTACAACACTCGAGATGAGCATGCTAACCTCAACACCACCTGGATCGAACCCACTCTACCACACTCGAGATGAACATGCTAACCTCAACACTACCGATGCGGTTGGGATCAAGTTAAAATACATGACAAAGACTAAAGAATTAAATAATAACATACGTCAAGAAAGTAATCTACAATCAACCACATGTTACTGTATCATTAAATAGTGTCCGTCGTGAAATCTGTCATCTTTTACAATTGACTCCTTTGACGGACGGAATAAAGCGCAGTGATGACTTCTTTCGGCCCATTTAAAGTTTTTCATTTGAAATATAGCACAACAGGACACAATTTCATAGGACACTATTTTGCCTTACAGTATTAGCGATGAGTCATCCCCAGATGATAAATCGTGTGTTTTCCTTAGTGATCCTTTATATAACAAACGGACGCCCACGAATGGACAATCCAGAGACACAGGTAAAATCACAAGATTATCAATGCACATGTTACCGATGATTAGTCATCACCAAATGATAAAAGGTGTGTTTTCCTAAATAAGGCTACACGTTACAGAAAATCAGGCAAGTGGACAAGTGGCAATCAGAAATAGATTATCCAAAAACACAGGTAAAAACGTGTGCTTTCCTTAGTAAGTCTTTATTTAATTAACGTTAAAGCAAAAGCGTAAATCACGAATGGACAATCAAGAGACACACAACATTTGTATACAAGACACAGAAAGAAGACAACAGAACAAAAACAACACAGAAATCCAAATAAATGAGCAACACGGATACCATCAAAGAAAATAAATCTGAGGGTGATACCCAGGCGTTCGTGTTAATCAAAGTCAAGTGCAGTTAAAGTCTTGTATGTAATAGGTGGAAATCTACGTGTGAAAGCAAATCGGTTCGAACTAGACATTTCTGCATGTTTTGAATATCTAAATTCAACATTTTGTTTGTTGTAGTTTTTTTTTTTTTTTTTTTTTGCCTTTTCTTCTAAAGATCAGATTTGTTTGCGTGTGACCTTGTGTGGACATTTTCTACTGTATTTTTTTTTTTTATAATAAAGATGTTAATTGGGGAATTCTACTTAACTACTTCTACCGAGTAATGACCTACTTCAACAGTTTGAAGATTATAGCATTGAATTGCGATGCGAAAAAGGAAGAAGAAAAAAAAAACAATACAATAAGAAATAAGTTTAAAAATATGGACGAAGCAGGGAGTGAATGTAAGGATGAGATGTGGTAATGTCAGTCCTGAATGACTCGACTGAGTTACTCATCACTGCTGTCTGAGGTAGGCGGTTCCAGTCTACAGTGGTTCGAGGGAAAATGAAGCCTTTCTCTGTTGTGTTCTAAATACTGGAACCTGATATGATCGAGAGTGCATGTTTCTGGAGTGTCTCAGGGGTGGAGAAAGTCTGTCACTTTTACTGACTGCAACCTTGTCATGGGAGATATTTTATACATCATGACAAGGCGTGCATCTCTAAGTCGATCTTCGAGGCTGCGCCATTCAATATGTAGCATGTCACCAACACTAGATGTATTACGTTGTCTGTTGTTGACATATCTCGCAGCCCTCCGTTGAACCATTTCTATTTTGTTGATGTCAGATTTAAGGTGGGGATCCCATACAGAACAGGCACACTCCGGTGATGGTCTGACAAATGATGTATGCCTGTTCTTTAACGGAGATGGAACCGATGTTCAGATTGCGACCCTTTTAGCCAAGAGTTTTATTGGATTTATTACATATGTTGTTGGTGTGGCTTTCCCATTTGAGGTCATCGCTGATTGTTACTCCCAGATATTTTGCCTTATCAACAGATTCCAAGACATGATCGTGAAAGCAATATTTGAATTTTACAGGTATTTTATTACGTGAGATGTTAAGCACGTTACATTTATCTGGGTGGAAAGCCATCTTCCATAATTGTTCCTACCGTGCTAGCTTATCTAGATCTCTTTCCAGGGTTAGGGCATCGCTGTTTGATTTAATAACCAGGTATGCAATTGTGGCATCTGCAAAGAGTGTTATAGTGGAGTCTAGTTCAGTCGGAATGTCATTTATGTAGTTTAAGAACAGACTTGGTCCAAGGACCGAGCCCTGGGGCACTCCAGAATCGACAGGGAGGTATGTAGATTTTTCACCCTCAACAATGACTGCCTGTGTTCGATCTGACAGGAAACTTTCTATCCAGCTCTTTACTTTTCCTCTTATGCCATAATGTTTTAGATTGTGTATCAAGAGGTTATGGCTGACTTTATCGAATGCCTTGGAGAAGTCCATAATTAGACCATCAGTTTGTTTGCCATCATCCCAGTTTCGAGTCACGTCGTCGATGAACTCTATAAGTTGAGTTTCACACGATCTAAATTTACGAAAGCCATGTTGGAAGGGGTATAGTATGTTGTATTTATCAGCATGTGACATGATGTTACTAACTACAATGTGTTATAACGGTTTACAACAAATACAAGTTAAGGAAATAGGTCTATTATTTTCTGGGTTATACTTTGGACCTTTATTGTAAACAGGAGCAACATGGGAAGTTTTCCAGTCTGATGGGACAACACCTGATTCCAGAGATATTTGAAAAATTATACCGGTAGTTAAAATAGGAGCAATTTCAGGAGCAGGTCATTTAAGTATCCTAGGTTTAATTTCATCTGGGCCGGCTGCTTTGTTTGGATTCAAGTTTAGAAGAAGTTTAGCTATGTTTTCACAGGTAATGGTGATATCAGGCATAGTTTGATACTTTGATTTTATAGACAAGTTACAATTAGATTCAAATTCACTTTCGGTTATTTTGTCAATATCTGAAAATACAGATTTAATCTGGTCATTCATAACATTTGCCTTGGGAATGGGGTCAGTGATTAATTTGCCATCTTGTTTTAATGGTGACATTCCTTGATGATCAGTTTTTTTATGTTTGATATAGGTCCAAAACTTTTTCATAGAGTTAAATGTTCCTTAAGTTTCCATTGGAATGACAATATCCTCGATATATTGCCAATAGCTCTGTTTTCCATTTTTTTTTTCATTTTCTTATAAAGTCTATCTCTCTTTCTAATAAGTTTTCTTAGTTTCAGTATTTATCCATGGTAGACTATCCTTTACTTTGGCAATTTTGTGTGGAACATGTTCTTTAATTAGCTGTTTAAGTTTGTTTTTGAATATTTCCCAAAGTGGGTTTGCATTTAAATGTGCTTGTGATTGGACAAAATGATGATAGAGTGTTTGTATCTTCAAGTGTTGTAGTAAGGCTGTAGTGATTATTTCGATGTTTAGTGTTTAGTTTTAAAATTTTATTTTCCCAGTCCCATCCTGGGAGATTGAAATCACCACCTATGAATATTGCTGCATTATTAACTTTGCAGGTTTGTCTTACTGACTGGTCAAACCACTTAAGATTTTGTTCATTTGATGTTTTTGCATTGCAGATGATACATATAGTGTTTTGCTACCCAAATATGGTAAAATTTGATTTACTATGCGCATTTCTTTTATTAATGGGAGTTGACGCATGAGCTGGTATTACTGAACTTGATGTTGATGTTATGCTTATGATACTGTATTCGTCATAGTTGAAGTTGGGATCAATATCAAAAGTATTTCATGTGCTAATACCATGCAAGTCAAAAGGAATTGTGCTATAATTTGGGTGGTTACATTTGATACAGTGCCAACTAACCATGTTATCATTAAGGTTGTCATATGATAGACTGTGTATGTTTTGGCAATTAGTATGAAACCATTGATCACAAGTTTCACATACTATTCCTTTTTGGTCCCATGTTACAGATATGTCATAAGTACCACACAGAAATTTGGTACTGTCGTTGCTAGGATCTGGATTTAATTCTATATCACTGTACATTAATAAAAGCAATATGAGTAACATCGTAACTTTACTTGGTTTTATGTTATGGAAAGTTATTTTGTTCTTACTTAACAATTTTAGAAGTACATGTAGAGCTGTTAATTTATTTACTTGATTGATTTTCTGGAGGATGGAATCCTACATGATTGTTTCTGTTTCTCTGAGTTATTTCTGCACAAATAATTACTGATGATGTCCTTGTAATCAATGTGTGTTGATATTCATTACTACATGTACATGTACGTAGCTTGTACTTCACTGTCTTCATTGACAGTGGTTCGTCAATCACATGATTCCCATTTTCAAAGCAAGTGGCATCAAATTTGCGTGTGTCAATGACACTTAAGACCAAAATTATCAGTGCATACCTGATTGCCATTTTGAATTTCTAAAGAAATAGGTTGTGACTTACCGATGTTGTGATTCGGCAAGACGGGTGATGACAAGTAACAACTAGCACATATATATACTTGTTAGTTTGGATGAATTCTTGGTTAGAATCTTCGTCCCTAGTGCGACTCTAGTACAGTATGAATGACGCACATATGGGCAGTGTTAGTGATGAAAACACAGATTTAAGAGTGCTTTTTCTGAGAGTGTAAATATTGTTTATACCGGAAGTCACAATCCATTGAGCTGAAAAAAAACGTGATTTGAGGCGGTAAGCATAAACTTGTTATTGAAGATTCTACTCTTTTAATGGGATACAAGTTCTTCCAAAGTATGCTTATATACACTTTACTAAATTTAGAATATATTGATACCAACAATGTATTGTACTTGTATACGTGTTTTTGCTAACATTGTGGTATTTTCAGAGCTCTGCTGAAAAAGCGTCCATCTTTGACGCATGCGCAATCCTATGGATTAAAGCTCTTTCCAACATAAAACGATGATTCAACTTTCCATTTTATATGATGTTCGTGTCGTTAGTGCCACGACAGAAATCAATAGCGGGAACAGGAACCGCTACTCTTCAGAAGCAGTTGAATTCACCCTCTGCGTTTTGTGGGATTCGTGTAGCTCAATCTTTAATTATCTGTGTGGTATTTTATAGACAATTGTTTCTGCTTCTTCTTTTATCAATTATATTACTTGTCCTTTGATTTACGTTTCTGGTTACCCCCCCTTTTTTTTTTACACCAATATCACAGATTTTATTCAGTTTTTTATCTTGTTACATTTTTTACTTCAGAGTCCAAGTTCCTCTGAAGTATCCCTGTGAAATTCTGTTTTGACTATCCAGGAAAATATTCAAAACTATAATTACATAAAAAATAATAGCCTATTTCATTCTAATATAATCTTTTGCATACAATATTATCACAGATTATTTAATATTTGATTGAACAATGAATTAATTTCTAGCAATTTATTTTCCTTCATTTTTCTTTGAAATTCATTTTTAAATAACAGATAAACATCAATTTTCTTTGTCTTTTGCTCGGATACATAATAGGATTTGTAAATTGTAAATGCCAATATAGTTAAAAAATAATTTAGATGAAAATATTCTTTATCGAAAATTTTTTAGCCAAATACTAAATGTTGAAGTCTGATATTGTTTTCAAATTTGACTTTTTTAAACATTTCATTTATTTTATTCCAAAACATGTCTAAATATTTACATGACATAAAAAAATGATCATAATCTTCTTCTACTCTACAAACATTACATAAATTGTCAGTTGATATTTTCCATTTGAACAGATGTGATTTGGTTGGAATAATAAATTGTAATAGTTTCCATCTAAATATTTTCAATTTGTTTTCTACCAAAATTTTAAAAATAAATTCATATAGGTCTGTTTTATTTTGAAAGTCCTGGATTCCCAAGTAAGTTGTCCAAAAATTTATACCTATCGGTTTGACGAAAACCTTGTTTTTGATAATATTATAAAAATCTTTGTTAACTAATTTATCAATATTAATCACCCTACCAGCAGAAATAATATTTTCTTTTTTTATATTAATACTAGTTTTCACAGATATTTCTTCTGATAATAGCACATACCACTCTTTATGAATTGCCTTTTTCAGTCGACTAAATTCACTAAAAAAAAATATTTTATTTTTAAATTTCAGTATCAAATAATCTTGTGATACCCTCCCTCTTTCGTCAGTTATGTCGTTCATATACAACAGGTTGCTATCAATCCAGTTTTTATAAATTAAACTTTTATTATTAAATTTTATATATTTATTTCCCCAAATATTTTGGTTTCTTATTTCTCTATAATTAGTTGGTATTTTTGTTTGTCCACCTCCAAATTCTACCCAACAGTTTATTATTTCTTTATAGAACTCTGGGATATCATTAAAATTTTCTATTGATTTACCATTGTCTATATTCATTTTAAAAATTAGCCAGTTTTTTCCAAATTTATCTAAATACTTTCTTGGTATAACTTTCCAATTTGATGTTTCTGAACTAAGCAGTCTTTTGACCCATGACACTTTAAGCGATTTAAAATAACTGTTTATATCAACCATATTCAACCCCCCCTTTTCATAATCCCCTATTAAAGCTAATCTTTTAATTTTATCCGGTTTCCCTTTCCATATAAATCTGTAAAAACAACATTCAATTTCTTTAATGTACGTTTTTGGTACTACACATGAACTGGCTAAGAATGTAAATTTCGGCAGGATGAGTGTTTTTATAATAAGAATGTTCCCCATAATAGTTAAATTTCTTTTCCCCCATGCTATAAATTGATTTTTCATTTCTTCAATTCTCTTCTCCCAGTTAAGTTTTTGACATTCTTCCTTGTTATGTCCAAAGAATATACCTAATGTTTTAATCGGATTCTGTGTCCATTTAATACCTCCAATTTTGTCTTTACAGTTTTTTAGCTTACCTATCCAAATACCCTCTGTTTTATTTCTATTTAGAATTAACCCTGAAAATGACCCAAATATTTCTATTTCAATCATTGCTAAAGCTATATCAGTTTTGGAACTCACAAATAACGTTGTGTCGTCTGCTAATTGAGATATTTTAATAGTGTGTACTTTATCGTCAATTTTTATCTTTATCCCGTTAATATTTTTATTTTCTCTGATCCTTAACACCATAATTTCCACGGAAATAACAAATAAAAGGGCAGATAAAGGACATCCTTGACGGTTACCTCTAGTGTTTTTAAAAATTTCAGATATCCATCCATTATTTATCACACAGGTTTGTATATTATTATATAATGTTTCCACCCAAGTTACAAAAGAATAATTGAACCCAAAATGCTTTAGTGTTGAAATCATAAAATCCCATTCCAATGAATCAAAAGCTTTTGAAAAATCTAAAAAAAATAATTGCCTCTTCTATCTTATAAATGTCTGAATAGTCTATAATGTCTTGAATCTGTCTTAAATTAAAACCTTTAAATCTATTTTTGATATAACCAGTTTGGTCTTCATTGATAAGTTTTGGTAGGATTTTCTTCAAACGTTGAGCTAAAGTGTACGAAAGGAGTTTTTGATCAACATTCAATAGATATATTGGTCTATAGTTATCTAATTTCAATGGGTTATCTTTTTAAATAAACACTTGTTCTTTGAGAAAAAGACAGTTGCTTATCTTCGTGACACTTATTTAAAATAAAGACTATCAAATATTTTATACTTTCCCAAAATGTCCTATAAAATTCTACCGTTAATCCGTCTATGCCGGGAGATTTATTTAATTTCATTTTGAAAATAGCCTCTGTACATTCTTCCACGACAACTGTCCATCACATACTTTCATATCTTCCTGCTTGACTTTACTTTCTAGTTTTGTTTTATAAATATATTCATTTAAGTTCTGTTTATCTGGGTTTGTTGATGTGTACAACTTTTTGTAATAATATTTTATTTTATCTAAAATGTCTCTTTGGTTTGTAATCATATTCGCGCCTTTGGCCTTTTGCTCGTAAATTTGTTGTAACTCTTTTTCTAACTTGTCTATTTCATTGTTTAGTATTTTATTATCTAAAACTACAGTGTCACTGTATGCTAGTTTACCTTCCAATTTTTTTTCTAAAGTTCTCGTTAGCTCCCTAACTCGAATAATTCAAGCCCTTTCCGTCTCCGATTCTCTCCGCCTTCTGAGGGCTTGAAGACAGCCAATGATAAAAATGCGTCACCTGTTCCCTGTCACAGGGAACCAATCGCAATGTAGTATTTGTATGAGTATGCGCAATAGGCATATCCGGTACATTAGCAGCTAAATTTCAAAACAATGATGGACGAAGATGGTGCGATTCACATATTTATGATTTAAATTGTCATAGATTCACAAATTAAAAAAAAATAATAAAAAATACAACACCGTGTAATAATTTTTTTAAGTTTTGAAGTTTTTGTCACTTTCATGTACACGGGACAAAAAGTGATTTTTTAAAATTATTGTTAGCAAAGGCACCCCTTTCCGAGTACTTATTTTCAATAAAATTTCTTTATTATTTCATCTCTTTTTCCTGAATTTATTGTGGATAATAATATAATAGTATATATATATATAGGGTCGACACATGTAACTTGCTGTTAGCATAAGATGGTATAAATATGGATATGTACAAGTTAAATTACGGAAACTGGGATGAAATAATAAAGAAATTTTATTGAAAATAAATATGTAAACAGAAAGTTGATTAATTCATAAATTAAAATGATTTGTAATACAATTTATTAAGAAATACCAATTACATCGTTATTACTTATTAGCCAGATTTAAAAAAATATATTTTTGTCTTTTTAATTGATAACTGACCGAAGTTAGGATAAATGAATGAAATGCGACTCAACATGTTAATTGATTTTCAATAAAAACATACTTGCCTTTAATAAATTTTAATTTCTTATCTAATAATTCTTATCCTTATTATGTAACAATATGGTCAGATTGTTATTTTCATTGAATGGCTTCTCAAAATAGATAGTGTCACAGTAGGGGCTCCTCCTGTCTATTGGATGCATCATGTATATTACCACCTGACAGCTAATATTATAAAAAAAAAATCAGCAATCATCATAAAATAATTTTTTTTATCTTTATTTTAAATTAAATTCAAAAATCATTATAAGAGTGAATTCAATTCAAGCTTTTATTGACTCTCCAACTTTGAAATCAATATTAATATTTGAAAAAATAGTAATTATTCATTTAAGCAAGGATTTAATTTTCACGTTCCATGTTCATATTTTTACGTTGGCATATGGGATATTTCATTTTTTTTTTTTTATTATTTCATGCGGAATGGGCAGAAAATAGAAAACAATAGGAATAGGGAAAATGTTAAAAAAAAAATATCAGATAATAAAAGAAATAGTAAATATCGCCACACGAGGTACTATGTGATAGGACTATGTGTATTGCATACAGCTTTGGGTTTGTTTGTCTTCTGTGGTAGTCTTTACATACAAGTAATACAAGGTTTTATTCATGATGATCACGAAGATTTAATTAACAAATATGTCGTGATGATACGCGCAACTAACAATTTTTCTGTCGTAATTCCCATAAGTCATAGCGATTTACTATTTCCTGTTTGACGGATTTTAACAATGAATGCATTCAGGCGTTAATGTAGCGACCAGCGGGAGCGTAATATAACGACTGGATTATTCGGGTTAGTTAGCTCCCTTGTTTCTTTCGCTTTTATCTTACTAAACGTCATAGTTATCTCCCTTATTTCTACCTTAAGCGCGTCTCATAATAGTCTGCAGTTTTTTAAATCATTATTGATTTTAGCTGAATATTTTAATATTATATCGTTTATCATATCTTGATAGTCTTTATCATTTAAAATTGAATTATTTATCTTCCAAAAACCCTTACCTTTTTCTTCTACACTTGACAAGAAATTTAAGAATACACTTTGATGATCTGTATATTTAATACATACTGGTTTAATTTTACACCAGTTGATTCTAGACTTGAAATCTTTATTAACTAAAATATAATCAATTCTACTAGCTTGTGATTTGTCTTTTCTACGCCAAGTGAATTGTCGTTTATTTCTATTGAGTTCTCGCCAGATATCAATTAAATCATTTGTTTTCAATAACGTTTTAAGACTATTTACTGTTTGATATTTTTTTTTACTACTATTGCTTCTTCTATCTATTTTTTTTATTGTTTCGTTAAAGCCTCCTGCGATCATAGGTATTCCTATTTCGTTATCTTTTAAAAATGTATTTACTTTTTTAAAGAAGTTATTTTTTGTTGTTTTACAATTTGGTGCATATAAGCAAACTAGGGTAAATATAGTATCTTTT
>MJUT01061228.1:245384-258871 GCA_002080005.1 Gigantidas platifrons
TACAATTTAGCAAAACGAATTTACGGGAAAAAACATTAAGAAGCCATACTTCTTATCATGTGGGGATGGGTGACCGCTTTTACTATCTTTGATCGTTATATATGGATACGTAATCATGTATTTTCATTTGAAATAAAAATATTCTATATACATTTCATCAGTGCCGGATTTACCTGTAGGCTCCATAGACTGAAGCCTAGGGCCTCAATATTTACCTATAGTCTCGATAGGATGAAGCCTAGGGCCTCAATATTTACCTGTAGGCTCCATAGGCTGAAGCCTAGGGCCTCAAAATTTAGGGGGCCTCCGGCCAAGGTGTATATTATTTGTAACACTGTTATTGGACTTTCACACATATGCTGTCATAGCGTACTGTACTTTCTTAAACAACCCTTCAGTAATTTTCCTTACACAGTTGCACTCCATTTCAGAAGATAGCAGAATTTTAAACACCTCTCATCATCTTCGTCTTTATTGAAATCGATTAAACACACTTCCATCTTTCTCGAGTCGTGGAGGTGGGGAATTTGGAGGGGCCTCTCAAGTGGAATAGCGTAGGGCCTCTCGTTATCTAAATCCGGCACTGCATTTCATGTTACCATCTCACAATTTTCACGCGTAATTGGGTTACCATACCACATGGGACATTATTCACATTATATACATTGTATGATAAGATTATGTACTGCATCAAGTAAAAATTAAAAATTTCAAAGTAACATGGTATATGGTTAGATAATAAAAACCTTATAATATAAATGAGGTGTTCTTGGTAATTTATTAGTACATATATAAGATGGCGACACCGGGACGTCTGCAACTTTCATATTATCTAGTATGTAGTACGATATCATTCTTAATTGCATGCCTGTTATTTTCTGAAATTGAAAATGATACATTAAATAAATAAAAAGGTATGACACCATGAAATATTCAAGGTTTCAGGACAAAATGAAAATTCGAGGAGGTGAAATTGGTTGATTTTGGCACTTTAAGCGATGAACGAGATTTGGTTTTCCGTTTGTTTGCTTGTTTGATGGTGTTTAACGCCATTTTCAACAATATTTCAGTTATTTCGTGGCGGTCAGTTTTATTGGTGGAGGAAACCGGAGAACCCAGAGAAAACCACCAATCTGTCGCAAGTCACTGCCAAACTTGATCACATAATGTTGTAACACCTCGTCCTGATCGAGATTCGAACTCACAACATCAGTGGTGATAGGCACTGATTGCATAGATAGTTGTAAATCCAACTACCATACGATCATGGCCACGACGGCCCCCGGTACGCTTACTGAAATAAATTTGGATTCCTCAAGTATATATGTAATTATATATACTAACTAGAGGCTCCCACATCAAATGCAAAATGATAAGTCGTACATGCACGAGACTTCGAAGAAATGGACATCGTTAGTGGGGTTCGTGTCACTCGATCTTTAGTTTTATATGTATGTTTTGTAGATCTTTGTTTGTCCTTTTTCTTTTGGTCATTATGCTGTATGTTATTCCTCGATTTACGGATTCTGATTACCCCTTTGATATATTCATACTCGTCTTACAAAACAACACAATTATTTGATTTTTGGCAGAATAAAAACTTTTAATAATAACTTTTAATTTCCGAACCGTTGACCGACACATTGCATTTCCGTATTATATACTATCATTTTACTAATCTAAAAACGAAAAACCGCCCAGCCTGACTGCAATCACGCGACCAAAATCTAATTTAGATATAATGAATATTAATAAGGAAAAGTACCATCATTTTCTGGATACGAGACAATAACAGCAAAAAAACCTTCGTTATACAAACCTGACTAGGGACGCATTTTGTTTATGATCCTGGGGTGATCTATACTACATTTGAATAAAGTAAAATCATAACTACCACACCGTCAGAACAGTTATTAAGTCTAATCGGGAATTTGTAGAAACAGAGGCACATTCGATACCACTAGCACGCATCACTGTCCAGGTTTTGTGGTTGTGTTAGCCTCTAGTTGTATTGGTTAGTATCATTTAGCCTGACGATGCGGTCATGCAAGTGTTGTTTTATTTTCTGGCTCGGATAAAATACTAATATCCGCCAATCCATGTTAAAACTCAAAACACATTCTGGCTTCCATGATTTATTTCGATTCTGATATGTCTAAGAGTACAAATACGGTAGTATACTTTGATTAGAAGACGTTAATTTATATTTACGTTTGCAGGAAATGTCGCACACAATTTATGTTGCCAATGGAAAAGTCAGTCACATTCACCGGCACATATGCGAATGAGATTATACCATTGATAAATCTCTCGTTTGTCTACAAAGCGAAAGAATGACGTCATGTTAGAATATGAGTTAGATGACGGACTCTCACATATAACTGAGCGAGCAGTGTGTTGTTGCAACGAATTCGAACGCCTGACACGGTTTATTAGATATATTTATTACTGAAATTTACAATTCCTAAATAATGTCATTATTAATCAAACTTAGGTTCTCCTCCCTCAGGCATAGGTGACCTTGGATGATTTTGGCTATCCTGTTTAAGCCCTTTGGTTTCATTGCTCCCAAAACGTTAAATTATTTGGGTTCCAATCTTTCGATGTTGAGCATACCTGATGGAGGTTATTCTAGAAACGCGTCGTGCGCACTAAATTTGATATCTACGTTTTATTTACTTATTCTTCGTGACGGAAATGTGTGGTCGAAAACTAATTTCATCCTAATTTTCAGGAGATATCAAATTTCTGAAATTTGTTATGGTTCATTAGCAATCAACAGTTTACCACAACAGTTCAGCACCCCCACTGTGACAAATGAAGACATTGTCTGTCATATGGTTATTTATATATCACTGACCATCAATATTAGAGAGTTCTGAGAACGATGAACAGTGTATAAGTGTGTGTAAAAAAAAGGCAGAATATTGGATGTAAATGGTAAGTTATATTGTATTATATTATATGTATATATAAAGCTCTTAAATTACAATGCAATCTCAATAGATATCAACTGAAAACTAAATAGTGTAACAACAAGTATATGATGCATATTTTTTTACAGTAGCATATTAATTTCAGAAATTTCAAAGGGAATATATAGGGAAAAAAGGGGGATATTGGAAGATTAGATTTAGCTAGGCAGTTTATAAAATATATTTTTTTCAGATAAGGAAATGGATGTTGCCTAATGTTTTTCATGATTTTCTTATTCAAATATCCATAACTTGTTTTAGGAAGACTTTGCATTAAAAATTATAAATATATATTTATTATGTATTACCTGATACTGTAACTTTTGGTTCTTAAAAACTTACTTATTTCAAATTTCAGAGTGGAAATGAGATGTCTATTTTGGTCCCAAGCCTACAGAAACTTAATTTTCAAGTTACATCTACATCTACGTGGATACTGGAAAGTCGCATGTTTGCATAAAGTCCAGGAATAAAAACGCAACGCAGGCACTCATGGAAGCCCTCCAAAACAGATTAAGATCAATAAAACTATTTACAACATGGACATCTGGTATTTACATCAAGCAGATGGTGAAACTGTTTTACCTTTTGAAGACTTTATGTAAGGGTTAGAATGTTACTAAATTTTTCTTAATTGTTAAAAAAAATATGCATAGCCAGAAATCATGGGTGATTTTGCTCATGAATATTCATAAACCAAATCGCGTCATATATGACGTCAGATGAAAACTCGTATCTATTTTTTTAAATAATATTTCATCAGTTTTGATCACATAAATAACTTCATAATTATTTGTGATCGTATCAAAATTAATTGTCATCATATGTTCATTAGGAATCCGATGATGTGTGTACAAGATCGAAAATAGATTTAATGCATTGCCCCCCCCTTTTTTTCCACGAAATAAAAATATGTAAATAAAAAATATATTGTGCACTTTTTGTTCAATTTCTGCCCCACATAAGTATTAGTATGTCATTGAAATCGTATATTGTTAATTTTTTTGAACTGTATATATCAGCAGTATTGTCAACAGTTACCAATTGTATTATAGTTACTTGTGTTGCTTTGTCGAAATAAAAAAATACCCTTGTGGAGCCTTTTTTAAATTGTTTATTTACATTTACAATGGAATGCGTTGCTTACTCAGATAATTTTATGTCTAGCAGAAGCAGTTTTACGAAATAATAGATTGTTTTGCGTGAACCCCTCTACTAGAAAGGTAAAAAGGCATATTCCAACCGTTATCCCACCATACAAATACCTATATCTTCCTCGCTTGTATTCAAGAGGATTGGGCAAGTGTGCGTTGTAGTGGATAATATGCCCCTATATATATAGTCAAGTTGAGAAAATAAAGGATCTATAATCCACTACAACGCACAATCCTCTTGAATACAAGCGAGGAAGATATAGGTATGTGTATATGGTGGGATAACGGTGCGAGTATGCCGGTAAAACAAACTTGTGAAGCCCTCTTTTAAATTATCGTGGGAACCTTTAATTTTTCAGCAAAATATTTATCGAAGAAAGATTCCTCAACAATGTTACCGGAACTGACGGAGTTTGTTCCTGCAACTAGAATGAGGATTGTAAGAAAAGTGCTTTTAGGTCTTGAAAACCGTGCAGGATGCATTTTTCCACTTCTTCTCAATGCTTTTGAATGGTGCTTACGCTTCAAAATTTGAAACTGGATGGGAACCTTGAGTTTTCATGGTACAACTGTAATATTTTGAGATATTGTTCAAACCAGTGCATAGTTTGATTTTTTTCCCGGCAAATTGTCCGGCCCAAGCTAACAGAAAGTTTCCCGTTCAACTATATGTTAAAATCCAAATTATCTTTGAGCCGCCATTTTGAATATGCAAATGAGCAAATCACCTATCATTTCTGGCTATGGTAACATTCTAACCCACTTAGATGACAGTTTTATTCGAGACTAATTAACTGTAAAGGTGTTAATCTATGATCTGGTTAGTAAGCCAGGATGTACAATATGCACGGTCAATTTTAGCACATAGTCTAAAGAAACAATAAAAAAGCTATTATTTAACTTTTCTGTCAATAAAAATGTTTCTTCCTTCTGTATCATTCTGTCAAAGACAGTCAGGATGGCAAGTTCTGATGCTTTCTCTGAGTTGCCAAATTTCGCTTTAGGAGGAGATTTTCCTGAAGATGTGGAATTTATTCCAACACAACAACTGTTTTTTTTTTCAAAGAGATGTGAAGACAGAACGATATGCGGTACCAGTCAATGAAGAAGAGCTAAAGCAGAAATGATCATGTTCCAATGATGAATGATTCTTGTAACAAAGAAAATTTGGAAGTACATAATGTAGTGAAATTTGATTTAAATTTACCTGAAGGAAAAAGAAAAAACTACACAATGGTCATTATTAAACCTGATGGAATTAATAATGTTGTAATTGAAAAAAAATGGCAAGAAAATTTCTATTTCTCTGTGAATTATGGATTATAAGTGATCTTTGCAAAATTAATTAGTGGAATTTATTGTTCTTTCATGGAATATAAATGATTTGTGTAAACGAAAATAATTAGAAATTAATAATTTGTTATTAATTTATGTTTGTTTTTCTTTCATGCCTTGCTGTCTGTTGATAAGTATAATTTAAGATTCCATGACTAATTGGAGCAATGTATTTCATGTCTCTAAGGTGCTAAGAATCTGACCAGTTCTATTGTGTTGTGACCTATTAAGCATTTCATTAAGAACGCAAGGTCACTGATTCTTAACACATTAGAAACATGAAATACAGTGCTCTGATTGGTCGAGAGATAAAACTTGTCTTCTAATAAATTGTTGTCTTCTAATAAATTTTTGACAGATTCGCTTCTTTTCTTTATAATGCAGCAATTAATCAGAGTTCAGATAAGGAGAGTACTAAGAGGAGAGTTGTACGGAATAAACAAAAGAAAAAAGGTAAAAAACCTTGGATTGATGAAGAATGTAATATCAAATGTCAAGAACATTGCTAGATAATCCTTGGGATAAGAACTTGCGGCACAAAGTCATATATAATGAAAAAAGAATTTAATAAACTTACAAGGAAAAAACATAGAATATTTAGGAGTAATATTATAAATCATATTGTGGGTTTGGAAGAAAAACAGCCTTCTAAATTTTGGAAATCTATTAATCAGTTAAAAGATAAGAATAAAACAGACCCTAGCTCTAACATTTCATATCAAGAATGGTATGATTATTTTAAAAACTTAATGAACATTAATTATGTAAATAATTACAAAGCTGGTGACTTTGGCAATATGCCATTTTCTGGTAATAGTAGTATTTTAAATTCTGACATCACGACTGAGGAGGTTTTAAAGGTAGTTAAGTCCTTAAAAAATAGGAAAGCTTGCGGGCTTGATGGAATAAACAATGAAATGCTTAAGATTTCATTTTCCTTTAATGTGGAGATATATGTTAATTTTTTTAATTTAATTCTTAAATCAGGAATATACCCTACTCTTTGGCGAGGATAATTATATCAAGCCTATTTTCAAAGGGGGTGTTTTAATAATCCTCTCGATTATGGAGGGGTGGCATTATCTAGTAGTATGGGTACATTTTTCTCAAAAATTCTCCATAACAGGCTTGATAAATATTTAGAGGTTAATAAAGTTATTAATTTAGAGGTTAATAAAGTTACTAATTGATAAAAGTTTCAGATCTTCAAAGCGTTTATATGCTTGCTTTGTGGATCTGAGAAAAGCTTTTGATATAGTGAATAGAGAGGTTTTATTATTTAAATTAGCCGAATGTGGTTTCAATGGTAATTTTTATAGTATTTTAAAAGATATGTATAAAGAGGTAAAATATGCAATAAAATTAAATGGAGGTGAAACTACTCCTTTTACATCACAGGTTGGAGTAAAACAGGGTTATATACTTAGCGCCTCTATATTTTATTTATATGAACGATTTAACACAGTTATTTGATGCCTCATATGATCCTCCAATATTACAAGATAGAAAGATATATTGCTTATTATATGCAGATGACATGGGATATTACTGTCTGAATCTGCAGATGGGCTTCAAAAATGTTCAGATAAACTTCAGATTTATTGTGATAATTGAAATCTCCAGGTCAATATAGACAAAACTAAAGTAATGATTTTCAATAAATCTGGTCGAATTATAAAAACAAATAAGTTTATATATGGGAGTAAGCCATTAGAATATACAAATGAATATAAGTATCTAGGTACTATATTTAAACCGTCTGATTCTTTTACATTTGCAGTTGAACAACTATGTAGAAAGGCACGCAAAGCTATTTTTAGTATAAGAAAAACCTTATACTCAGAGAATATGAATATTGCACCTCATTTGAAATTATTTGATTCATGTGTAAAATCGATAGTATTGTACTGTAGTGAAATATGGAGTTTAGATTTTCTGACAAGAGAAAAGGCTGAGTTAGAATCTAGATGCATGTTATTTTACCTGTTAAAGTACAGTTAAAGTTTGCTAATGTTATCTTAGGGCTAGGAAAAGGGGCAGTTAATTTATCCGTTTTATCTGAACTGGGCTTAATGCGTATTGCAACTGATGCACTCAAATTATCAGTTGGTTATTGGCATCATTTAGTTAATGCCAAAGTTGAGAGCTTAGTTTATTTTGCTTACAAAGCAAATTTAAAATTAAATAATAGCTACGCCTCAAAAATTAAGCAGGTGTTTTTAAAATCTGGCTTCCAACATATATTGGAGAATCAAAATACTTTTTTTCCAAAAAGAGGCTTATATTTGCAATTAATAAAAAAAAATTGTGATGGCTTTGTAAATTACTGGATTTTTATGGAAATAATGTTAATGGTAATAAGCTAAGGACATATAGAAAAATAAAAGAAGAATAATCATTGGAGAGTTATTTACTAGCGGGTTTAGATAAAACGTTAATTTCAAATTTTTCAAAAATTAGAGTAAGTAACAGTAAATTACTTATTGAAAGAGGTCGTCATTTAAATATACAGCTAGAAAATAGACTGTGCCCTCTTTATAGAACTGAAATAGAGGATGAATTTCATTTTACAATTAATTATCCAGAACTGACCCCACTTCGAAATGAATTTTTTTCGAACTTGAGTCAAGTTGTGCCATCATTTATAGGTATGTCGGACTGGGACAAATTTAAATTTATTTTAAGCTCTAATGACTATGATATTAATACAATATGTATACAAGGGATTAATAATATGGATAGAGAAGACTAAGCTATAATTGAGTCTGTATTTTTGGGGATTAATAATATGGATAGAGAAGACTAAGCTATAATTGAGTCTGTATTTTTGTACATTTTATATAAACATAATGCATTAGATCCATGCAGGTGATCACTTGGAAAATTACTCAGTCGTGATGGCATTATTTATGTGTTATTTTTCTGTGTAAATATCTTGCATTTCAGTATTGTCAGTTGTTGATGACAGTCCTTTATTGGATTTTAAATCAATAAAATATTCTATTTAAATTTTTAAGACAAAATCTAACAGACAATCCTCTGCAATAAAATTCCCACTGAGAAGATAAATATCAAACATGTGATTTAATAGCTTATCAATTAGATGTAAAAATCAGCTCTTTGAGAGTAATAAAACTACATCCCAGATTTAAAGTGTGCCATATCTTGTATCTGCATCTATTATTTCATAATTCTTAGCTGTTGCTTACATTCTGGAATATAATCCATAAAAAGATCAAAGGAAAAGAATGCATTCATGTTACAAGGATAACGATTTGGTTAATTCTATTAAGTAATATATTAGAAAGGTCTGTGACAGCAAAATAAAAAGATGGATTTTACAAATAAAAAATACTATGCAGTAGGCATTGCTGGTAACATGTATTTCATAGCATCTCTATTTGTAGAAATCACAAAGAAACATCAAATGATTGATCTTATGATTAATGTTGTAGTTTAAGGAAACATATTTCACTATGCATGTACATGTATTAGGTATATGACATCTTACAACACCTGCACAATGCCTTACTTATGTCTATGAAATATATTCACTTATAAAAGTAAATGCACAGTATTTAAATAAATATTGTGCGGTATCAACAAATCAGACATGGATTGAACACATCAGAACTTGATACCACTGAAGAGACTGGTGATGTTTCGACAACAAACGATGGAAATATAAACTATGATTTATCAATGAAAGACCTCAAATTTATCATACCTGTAACAAAATTGATTTTGCGTGTTGGTGCCCTAAGTACAGAAAAAGATAATATTCCTCGAAATGTTAACAACCCAGCAAAGCCAATATTGCCTGAGGTTATTTTGGACAAGAAATCGTACTTGGCAGGAAGATTTCTTAAAACAAAATATGCCTGCCATCAACAAATGTTTGGTTTGACAAGCCAGGATTTGCCAGATATTTCGACGTTGGAGGGATCAAAATCTTTACTACAAAGATTAAAAATGGCAAAGGGGGTTACAATGAGGAGGTCAACAATTAAGACTAAAACTTTGTCCGAGAATGAGAAGAAGGAAGCAAAACGTGTAGCTCTTGTCAAGAAGCAAGCTGCAATTGTAGACTGCATTAGTTCAGATATGAACACATGCCAAGCACTAGTTAAACCAGATTGTTCCAAAGCCTCACTTCAGAAATCAACTGGAATAAAGAAAGCGTTAATGAATATCTTGTCCTTATGTATACCACATACCAATGTTGTTCACTTGGATATGATTCTTTCAGACAGAAATTTATATTTTCATAATATACATGATATTCCACTCACAATTAGAGATAGTGTTAAATTAGCCACAATTGAATTTGCCCGAGTTAAGTTTAAAACACATGCAACATCAGGAGATGAATACCTACAACATAGCAGTAAAGGCGTTATTGGACGGCTTCTGAAGTCCACTAATTTTCCAAAATTACAAAGAATTGTTATGTGTGAAGGGACATATACATATACCCCTGATGACTTTAAAGCATCAACCAGAATGAAACGTCAGAAAGCTTCAAGTACATATATTTCCCACTTAAAACTTGATTCCGATATTTTATCAAAAGAAAAAATGTCAAAATCAGGTGTGGTATAAACAGATGTTGGAAAAAGACTAATCAGCAATTACTTGGCAAGGCATATTGACAGTCTAGACATTAAAAGCGACCTGATCTTAGATATTGACAGTGAACTTATCTTGACTAACTCCTGTAGCCATAATCAAGAGGAATGCCTGTGTGCATACAAGTCATATGCTACACCAGTTCGAGGAGTATTTTCCAAGACCGATGGTTTTGTCCGCAAATAATTATTAAAGGAAATAAAGCAGAGGAAGGGTGAAGTAGAAATGGCCCAAGTTGATTGGTTGCCTACCATGCAGGATGACCTTGAGGACAACGAAGCTATCGTCGTGGTAGTTACATCAGCAGATATAGATAGTATAGCTATACATCTTTTTTTCAATTTCATTCTATTGGGCAAGAAAAGAAAATGGAAAATTCTAAAATAAAGTCTACGTTCTCTTACAAAAACAGAAGCCAGAACTTTACAACATAACAGGAATTATTGAATTACTAGAAGAACGATTTGGACTGGAAAGTGCTTGTAATATATCTATTTTATTGTGTCTTGGGGGAAATGATTTCCTTCCAAAATATCAAGGAATATCACATGAAAAATGGATATCAAACACCAGGACACACTTACAAATTTGATAAAAATTTACCAAAGAATCTGGGAAGCCAATCAGTGGAAACTTAAACGAAGAGATTTATCTCAACATTGTCAAACAACTTTATTGTCCTTTCAATCTTCAACCTGATCTTTTAAGTTTAGAATATGTAAGACAAATCTCAATAAAACCTCCAGGAAAACCCCACCGACACCCTATATGATGGATGCCACCTGTAACAGCATTGAAACATGTTGTAAATCTCATCAACTGTCAAATAGCTTACTTGCTTACACTATGGGAACATGATGCTGTGTTGCCAGATTTTTTTTGAAAGAGGGGTGTCTAAAAAAGATGGACTTGGTAACATACAGTTTGATTTTGGAGGTGATGTACGAGTAGGAAAATTGGAAGACCTCTTAACAATAGATGAATCAGTGCTGAGAGTGCGAATGAATGCAGCATCATTAACATCAAAAAGGAAGAGAGAGGACACAACTCCATCAAAACCTGGAATCCAGAGGAAGAAGAAACCTATTATGTCAACACCAATGTAAGTAGAGAAATAAATCTAGTCAGTTATATTAAAAATGTACATCCAAACCTTATTTTGTCCAAATAGTAGGTAATGAATACTACTTTAATTAAATGCAAACATTATCAAGTGTCCATGTGTACATAAGCAGTGTCAATGTATTTCAGCCTATTTTGGTGTATGTAGCTTGTGTCACTACTATCATATCTACAAGATATATATAAAGTGTAATGATTGCAGGAACATGGAATACGATTATAAAATCTAAATTCTCCGCCACGATTCAATTGCAGTTTTTTTTCTTATTTTACATTCATTTGTACCTTCACATCCTTTTCCAGTGATTTGATTTGATTTGATTTTTTGTGTTTTAGCGCCACTTTCAGCAGTATTTCATAACTTTATCACTTGCAGCTGCGAGTCGAGTGCACCCTTTTTGTAATTTACAAAGCTGGGCGCGAACCCACGCCGTATGCCGTATTGGTGATAGTCTTGTATGAGCTGTTAGATCCAACGACCTAACGCATTGAGCAAGCCGGGACCCTCTCCTTTCCAAGTGTACATGTGAGATTTCAAGTATACTAAATATACAAAACCTTAAATATTTTCATTTTTATTACTGAACTATTTAATTGAAATGCTGGACTAAGTTTTCCTATTAGTATACAGTACAGTATGGTATACAAGAGGCCAGTCAAAATATGTACCGGTAACTGTCTATGACAATTATTATCTACCCTAAATACAAATTGATGTTTTTTTTTATTTCAAAAAGATTGTCAAAGTAATATATTGTTTATGGAAGGAGATGTGTGTTCATTCACTAATAAAACATTATACTGCCATTGAATATGTGACTTCAGAAGGACAATACCATACAAAATTGAAGAAATACTGCACAAAATTTTCAGTTTCACCCTGATTGATGAATATGTGTACTCACGGATTATTGTTTCTACACTTATTTGAATATGACAGATTTGATATACTCTATAGTGTGATACTGGGGTGTGCTTGAGAGTTTCCCCACATTGACATGAAATGTACATTCTTTATAATTAATAATTAATAAATGTTATACCAAAGGACTTTTCATTTAATTTGTTTTTATCATTATTATTCTTAAAGGGAATTTTCATTCTCAACAATAGAAAAAATTGTAAAACATTTGCTGATTGATAAGTCTAAACTTATATGTAAAAGTGTATTATTGTTTGACTACACATTTAACATGTGAACATTTATCAGTCATCTACGGAAGCGTATTAGGGCCACTTTGACACTTTTTTATTTTTCAAACTTTAATCTGTAAAATTCACACTTTAATCTGTAAATTGTACACTTTAATCTGTAAAATTTAAACTTTAATTTGTAAAATTTACACTTTTATCTGTAAATTTTACACTTTGATATGTACAATTTACACTTTAATCTGTACAATTTACACTTTAATCTGTAAAATTTACACTTTAATCTGTAAATTTTACACTTTAATCTGTAAAATTTACAAATGAGATGTTATTAGATGTTATTGTACAACATGTATCATCAAAGAATAAATTACAAAAAGAGACATCAAATATATAATTTTGATTAGATTGACATAAGCGATGTACTTATAGGACGAACGCCAGATTTTCAGTTTGTCTGTTAACGACCCCTGTTATTACAATGAAAGCTATTAAATCACATGTTTGATATTTATCTTCTCAGTGGGAATTTTATTACAGAGGATTTCAACTGATGACTGATAAATGTCCATATGTTATTTTATCTGCCTTTACAAGAATATTAATGTGTATTATATACTCTGCAAAAAAAGAAACGCATAAGTTTTCTGAAATTGTAATCAGTGTATTTCAAATGGATCACAGTGATGCTTCCGAATATCGAGATCAAATTTCACACACAGATTTACTAAAGTCTATATTATCCCAATGTATTCACAGCAGTCTCATAAATTAATATATGTTTATTTCCGGTGACACCAAAGTTAGAACCTATTATGACCGCCACGCGCAGCTATCACTGTACCGCATCTCCTAGACATGGATTCGATCAATGTTTTAATTGTTCTCTGTTGAATTCTTCGCCACTCCTGCTGTAACACATTTCTAAGTTGGACTAGTGTTTTAATTGCGGGTACATCTGTTGACAAACATAAACAGATATCGTTTGTCAATTATGCAGGATAAATGATAATATCATTGTTAATGGATATTTAAAATACAAAACACAAATGTAGGAAGTCATTTAACATGCGTACGATATTTGACAAAGGACAGGTTCGTAGTTAGAGAACAATTATTT
>MJUT01061228.1:260458-274011 GCA_002080005.1 Gigantidas platifrons
CTGGAGGCGTGGCCTTCCGATTGGCTACCGTGTTTGGCCTGTCATCAAGACTCCGCTTAGATCTACTGATCAACGACTTAACGTACAAAGCAGTCACTCGTAACTATTTTTCGGTGTACGAAGGGTCTTTCCGTCGTACCTTTTTACACGTTAGAGATGTCGCCAAAGCTTTTATGTTCACGTTAGCTAATTATGAAAAAATGAAAGGTCAGGCATTCAATATTGGTGACGAAAACATGAATATGACCAAATCAGAAGCTGTTAAACTAATACAAAGAAATGTGGACGGATGCATAATTACAGAGTCAAAAACGGGAGAGGATAAGGATAAACGTGATTATGAAGTCTCGTATGCCAAAATTCGTGCTTTGGGGTATAAGGCGTCAATATCAGTAGAAGAAGGCATCCTTGAAATGTTGAAGGTGTTCCCGTGTATCGATGAAAAGGATTTGGAGAGATACAGGAACGCTTAGTTAGAATGTGATATTTAAACTTTCAAATACAATTTAGCAAAACGAATTTACGGGAAAAAACATTAAGAAGCCATACTTCTTATCATGTGGGGATGGGTGACCGCTTTTACTATCTTTGATCGTTATATATGGATACGTAATCATGTATTTTCATTTGAAATAAAAATATTCTATATACATTTCATCAGTGCCGGATTTACCTGTAGGCTCCATAGGCTGAAGCCTAGGGCCTCAAAATTTACCTATAGTCTCGATAGGATGAAGCCTAGGGCCTCAAGATTTACCTATAGTCTCGACAGGCTGAAGCCTAGGGCCTCAACATTTACCTATAGGCTCCATAGGCTGAAGCCTAGGGCCTCAAAATTTACCTATAGTCTCGATAGGATGAAGCCTAGGGCCTCAAAATTTAGGGAGCCTCCGGCCAAGGTGTATATTATTTGTAACACTGTTATTGGACTTTCACCCATATGCTGTCATAGCGTACTGTACTTTCTTAAACAACCCTTCAGTAATTTTCCTTACACAGTTGCACTCCATTTCAGAAGATAGTAGAATTTTAAACACCTCTCATCATCTTTGTCTTTATTGAAATCGATTAAACACACTTCCATCTTTCTCGAGTCGTGGAGGTGGGGAATTTGGAGGGGCATCACAAGTGGAATAGCGTAGGGCCTCTCGTTATCTAAATCCGGCACTGCATTTCATGTTACCATCTCGCAATTTTCACGCGTAATTGGGTTACCATACCACATGGGACATTATTCACATTATATACATTGTATGATAAGATTATGTACTGCATCAAGTAAAATTTAAAAATTTCAAAGTAACATGGTATATGGTTAGATAATAAAAACCTTAGAATGAAGTGTTGTTGTTAATTCACTAGTACATATATAAGATGGCGACACAGGGACATCTGCAACTTTCATATTATCTAATAAATAGACAATATAATCCTTAATATTGCATGCCTGTTATTTTCTGAAATTGAAAATGATACATTAAATAAAAAAGTATGACATCATGAAATATTCAAGGTTCCAGGACAAAATGTAAATCCGAGGCGGTGAAATTGGTGGATATTGGCACTTTAAACGATGAATGAGATTTGGTAGTACGTTTTCTGTTTGTTTGTTTGTTTGTTTGTTTGTTTGTTTGCTTGTTTGATGGTGTTTAACGCCATTTTCAACAATATTTGAGTTATTTCGTGGCGGTCAGTTTTATTGGTAGAGGAAACCGGAGTACCCGGAGAAAACCACCAACCTGTCAGAAGTCACTGACAAACTTTATCACATAATGTTTTATGCTTCGCCCTGATTGAGATTCGAACTCACAACATCAGTTGTGATAGGCACTGATTGCATAGGTAGTTGTAAATCGAACTATCATAGGATTATGACCACGATGGCCCCCGGTACGTTTACTGAAATAAGTTTGGATTCCTCAAGCATAAATGTATTTGTATATACTAATATTATGTTACAAACTGAAGGCTCCCACATCAAATGCAAAATGATAATCGTACATGACGAGACTTCGGAGAAATTAACATCGTTAGTGGGGTTCGTATTACTCGATCTTTAGTTTTATGTGTATGTTTCTTTTGGTCATTATGCTGTATGTCCTTCGATTTACGGATTCTGATTATCCCTTTGATATAGTTATGCTCGTCTTACAAAACAACAAAATTATTTGATTTCTGGCAGAAGGAAAACATTTAATAATAACTTTTAATATTCGAACCGTTGACCGACACATTGCATTTCCGTATTATATACTATCATTTTACGATCTAAAAATGAATCTAATTTAGATCTAATGAATATTAATGAGGAAAAGTACCATCAATTTCTGGATACGAGACAATTACAGCAAAAAGACCTTCGTTATACAAAACTGACTAGGGACGCATTTTGTTTATCCTGGGGTGATCTATACTACTTTTGAATAAAGTAAAAATCATAAATAACACACCGTCAAAACAGTTCTTAAGTTTAATCGAGAAATCGTATTAACAGAGACACATTCGATACCACTATCCCGATTTTCGATAACATGTAGTTATCGTTCTTGAATCGAGTTATCTTTTCCTGATAGTAGGTATGTACACTTCCGGTTACATAGCTTAGGAACGTCACATAACACCTGTTATCGTTTTATATATATATATATATATATATATGTAAAATGTTAATATAGCCGTGCGATTGATGAATATAATAAAAATTAAAACAGAATTCTGGAACTTCAATCACATTTTATATAGCACTATATAANATATTTTATTCAGAAACTACCCCTTTACAACGGGGGCAAACATCAGCGGGGTACCAATGTTTGCGTCTAATTAAATAATAATCACAAATAAACAATTACTAGTATATTAAAATTGAACATTTTCATCAAAGAACAAAAAACATATTAAAGTCATTGTGATATAAGTCGTAACATATTATCACAGAATCAAATGTGTCATTCTTCATTAAAACAAAATTATATACAATGTATCACATTATTTTAATTGCACTAAATAATAAGTAAAATATGAATGACATATAAAATAAAAGAAACACAATATTAAGCGAGTTCCTGATCATCGACACATGAATTAATTAAAATAGTTCGCTCTTTCATCATTTTACATAACAGTTTTTACTGAGCTGGTCAAGCGAGAAACCAAGCTCAGTGTTAAAACTCAAACAAAAGTCTCCGATCAAGAACTGCAGCTTTTGAAAGGGCGGTAACTCTGAAAACGCGATATCCGGATAAAACCATTTTATTAATATTTCAATTTCTTTTAATAGTTCTTGTCTGATACCACGTATGGTTTTGCATTCAAATAAGAAATGATGCAAGTCTTCGACTATATCGTCATCGCTTATATTACACTTAGAGCTTTCAGGGAGATTAATTTTAAAAAGACGTTCATTCAGGGGCAAGTAATTGGTTCTAGCTAGGAACTTCAGTCTAGAGGCCCAGAAATTATTTATACTGCATAGATATGTTTGTTTCTCTGGTGAAATATTATATGTGTTATAGTTTGATAGACTGCTCATTTTCAGTTTCCTAGATAATGCTTTATCTTGAACTGCTTTTCCGAAAAAATGTTTTAAAATGTTTGTATTAAAATGTACATAGTAGTAATGGTCTAATCCTATTGACTGGAAAATATTTTTCATATAATTTACATACTTCCATTCCACACATTCAGAATTTTTTAGCTCCAAGAATACAATTTTGCATAACCTGTGAGCCGGAAGTTCATCAGATCTTGCAAAATAATAAACACACTGTCCGTCAAGAAATTTGTTAATTGGCTCCCACCTAAATTCTGATAGGAGAGCAGATTTTGGAAAGCTCATTTTCGTTTTCAAAATAATTTTTCCAGCTTGGTACTGCAAACTTTCAATGTTTTGAGCACTTGAAATTGCGGAAGGGAACCATACGGCGCAACCATGTGCAATAGAAGGGCATATAATAGAAGTCCATAATGAGTCTCCAAACGAAATGCGATTAAAATTACCATGTTCGCCCAAAATTCGTGTCATATAATTTAGTTTTTTCTGAACATTTACCTTTATGAATGTTTCTATATGATAAGTAAATTTTAGGGAACGTGAAAAGTACACCCCAAGATACTTATAAACATTTGTTTCTTCTATTAGATCATTTCCAAGATTCCATAGTTTGAGCTTATCAATTTTCTGGCCTATTACCATTACCTTTGACTTTTTGGAATTAAATTTTAGATTCCACTTATTTGCAAACATAGCTGTAATATTTAGGAGAGTTTGCAGTTCCTGTTCCGATTTGCCCATTAAGACAATATCGTCTGCAAAGAGGAGACAGTTTATAATATCAGAGGCTAAATTAACCCCTAAATTATGTTCTGATAGCATAGTTACTAAATCGTTCATCAACACAGAGAAAAGGGTTGGGACAGGCCACATCCCTGTTTTAGTCCAAATTCTTGGTCAAACCAGTCAGATTCAAAATCTCCAAAGAGAACTTTGTTACTGACGTTACTATAAAGAGATCTTAAGAGTTTCCAACACTTACCCTGAATACCATTTTTCCATAATAGGTAAAATAAACCCTCCCGCCAAACTCTGTCAAAAGCTTTAGAAAGGTCTAAAAAGGCGAGGAATGTCTTACCCTTTTTTGATTTTCTAAGTGCACATATCCCTTGTAGGGTAAATATGTTGTCCTCCGTCCATCTATACCGTCTGAAATCCCCCTGAGCCTCACCTAAAATACCATTGTCTTCCATATAACTCATAATGGATTGTTCTATGATCTTAGCATATACTCTGTACACATTCGAGGTTAATGTAATACCTCTATGACTATCGAGGTCATATATTGATCCTCTCTTGTGGATAGGTTTTATGGTTCCCTTGTGCCAATCTTCGGGGATTTTTTCAAGATCAGTAATTTTCGTAAATAGATCGAGCAATGAATTTAATAGAGTACTTTCACCATATTTTAGAAATTCATTCTGAATTTCATCAATACCACAAGCCTTTCCTGACCTAAGACTTTCAAGGACAGATTTAATGTTTTCCTGTTGGATATTAAGTGATATGGGATTATCAGAAGTTATAAGATTGTGGTCTATCTTTGAAACAAAATCTTCAACCTCACATTAAAAAATTTAATTTTCGGTATCTACTCTGTCTTGTCGAATTGAGCTAAAATGAGATTTTAGTGCATTATTAATGTCACCAGTATCAACTAACATCTCAGAGTGATTTTCGGGATTAGAAATTTGAGACGGAGAATTCACATAGTTGTGCGCCTTGATAAAATTCCAAAAACCTTTCATTTTTTTCTTGGGGTTAATACATTTATCATTAAATTGCTTCATTTGAAATACCTGTTCCTTTCTTTTTATAGCTTCTTGGACTTTTAGTTTCCTGTTCCGGTATAAAGTATTTATGTGTTTATCGAGATCATTGTCTGAGAACCTAGTTTTGTCATGAAGTCTTTTCAATCGGTTTGCATCGCGTCTTTGTTTCAGTAAAGAATCTAGCTCCTTATCCCAAAAACTCCGATAATTTTTTACCGGCTTCGACTTACCAATCGATTCGTTTGCTGCATCAGTGACCATTGTTTTCCACGTTTCCCATACATAGTTGATATCGCGACCGAGAATAAAATCTTTACGATTTTTATCAAAAGAGACCAGTCTGAGTCATCGCTAATTTTCCAAAAGTCCTTGCAAATTTTAATATTGTTATAGGTAGTTACAATATTTCTAAGAACAATCCTTATTATGACATGGTCACTATGCAGGTCAAAAGAACCACTTTCATCGATAAGAACTCGTTCCATGTTGTCGACTAAACCATTTGATAGGAGAATATAATCAATAGCTGATCGCTGATGATTTAAAATTCTTGTATAATGACCTTCACAACATTTATGAGTGTTAGCTATTGTTAATTGGCTGGCTTTGGTGAACTGTAATAATCGTTTACCGTTGTAAGACGGGAGTTCATGTAGGATATTGTTGCTGGAAAATTCACATTTTTGCAGGCATCAACCATTGAAATCACCCATTATTGCTACTTCATATCCCAAAGCCAGAAAATCTGTTGTATTTTTCAGCAGTTCAAACATAAGAGCGTCTGTTTGTGTTTTATTAACACCATCATTTGGGAAACAAGCGACACACACAGCGGTTTTAGCATTATTTAGTCGCATGAGCACCCACAATCGTTCTAGAGTGTCGTCTTTGCTATTAAGCAAATTATCATCATATTAGACTTCATACATATGCCAATACCACCCTTACATGAATTTGTTTTGCGACACTTATCAACCCATGATAAATTTTTGTGCTAAGTTTAACTGGGCGGTCATTGGATTTAAGAAAGGTTTCTACCAACCCCAAAATATCGGCGTTATTATTAACAAAATGTCTATTAACGTCATGAATCTTAGACATTACGCCACGGATATTCAAAAAATCGACAATTAAATCGCTACTGGCTTTTCTTATACCAGACTTTCGCCCACGTTTATGCCCTTTTCGTTTATTCCGGATTTTGAGTTTTTCAGAATCACTGCTTACTTCGGCACTCTCTTCTTGGCCTATTACCTAATGATAAGTACACATCTTGGACTTGTGTCCTGTCATGGTACAGGTATTACATGTAGTATAAGTACCATGTCTACATACTGATGCAGTGAGGTTACTTTCACCACAAAACCAACAAAATGTTTCGCCTTTGCCCCATGTATGTCTGTTATAACCTCTTTGATCATTTCGACTAGGGACATATTGGCGATGTTGATTTTTATCACCTTCTGATTTCTGATCAAGACTACACCGATTGTGAAAACTTCGACTATACAATGATTCATTTACATGAGTGGAAGATAGTTTTTGTACATGTTGACCATGTCGATTATGTCTATTATCAGGCTGGCGACAGGCCCCAGACTGATCTTTAGTTTGAGCATGTTTATAATGTCCGTTACCTGATTGGCGACGGACCCCATACTGACCTCCAGGTTGACCATCGCGATTTTGTCTGAAATCTGGTTGGTGACGGGCCCCAGACTGACCTTCAGATTGACCATTTCGATTATGTCTGTTATCTGGCTGGCGACAGGCCCCATACTGACCTCCAATGCTATCTGTATCACTATTGTTGTGAAATTTTGGCTGGATGCCTAAGTTGTCAGCCAGTATTAGGGTCCCGTGCCAGTTTAGATGAACACCATATTTATGGTACATAGCTGTGTTAATTGCACCACTCAAGAGCCTGAAAGAGTCATCATTATTAACAAAAAGACAATTTTCATCGTTAGCAATTTTTTCCAATACAATGTTCCCTTTGTCTATATTACCTATTCTATCATCAAGTCGTGGTACAAGTCCTGAAATTAAAACATTGTCACATACAGATTTAGCTATCTTGACAAGTGCCATGTAGTTTTCATGGAAAATATCAGTATCAAAGTCATTAACTAGACAGTCATTGCTTCCTACTTGTAACAAGATGTTTTCATAAAGCGTATCAACAGGAAGTTGCATCAATTCTAGAGAAATGTCATTAACTTTACCTCCTCGAATACACTTTGGTTTCATTTCCATGACGAATCTTTTTGTACTATTGTCTCTGATAATTGAACTTCCGACCAGTAGGGTTCCAATACTTTTATGGTGTTGGCGTGTCATACTCGAATTATCCATGTTATTTGAACATGGGTTATTGACATCTATCTGCTGAGTAGGCACTATACCAACGATGTCATAAGACTTTTTAGACAGATTAGAGTTGAATTCGGCACTAGTGTTGCGGGTTGTGCTACCGTTAGAATTATTTTTGTTATTGTTATCTTGTTCTATGATTATTCGTAATCTGTCGTTTTCACTTTGTTGCTCGTTTATGCGTACGATCTTGGAGGCGACGTCTCGAACAAGATCAATGTTCTGCTGTACAATGCAATTCATCTGATCCTTTATATCCCTCATGGTTTTCTGGGGAGTTCTACACTCGGAACAGATCCAGAAACCTATATTGTCATCTTTCATTATATTGACGCACGTTTCATGTAGCCATTCTTGGCACCAATTACATTTAATCATATCTCCTGACCCTGAAGAATTACATATGCAAGGAAATACTGTTTCGCTCGATAAATTATTTTGCTTATTTCCCTTTTTTTGTCGATTTCAACCCTTTATTCACCTTTTGTTTCGTTTCCGATTTATCTTCCATTATTTCCAATATACCATCTTTCTGTTTAAGAGTTTCGCTTCGCGCTACCTGTTTAACAAGTGTCACACTTGTATCAAGAGCATCACAATTGTTATCAATGACTTCAGTATCCTCTTCAGTTACAGTTGTAATACTTTCGTTATCTTCCATTTCAACAAGATATAGTTGGTTAACCGATTCCGATAACTCAAACTGGATTTCAATATCTGACTTTTTTTTGACTGTACCAGATTTTTTATCCTTCTGGGAACGTTGAGCGTTGGGTCGTCTCCTTTCCGCGACTAATCGTTTACTTTCATTGTTGAGTGCATTTGATATGTAATGACACTGTGTTACAATAACGGTATCGCTTACATCTGGCTGTTTCTCTTTCATTTCTTTAATCATTCTTGTTTTATATTTATGCTTATTAAAACCCTTTAGCTCAGTCAACATTAGACTCTTGAGTTTTTCCATATATTGTCCTTTTATAGCTAACTCAACATCCATTATTTTTGATTGTTCCTCCGGGGAAAGTCGGAATAACGCTCCTTCGTCGATTGACATATTGTTTGTCGTGAAATATATAACGGGATTTCAGAAAATAAAGTCCAACTTGGACCTAACGATTAATCAGGAATTTAAAATATAATCATCGAGAAAACCTATAGTGTAGTGAGTCGTACTCTGGGTTTTGAAGTATAAATATTTATATATAGACTGTTCGAACTGCAGTTTTATGGTAGAAAAAAGTCAAAACACTTTGCACTCACATTAGAGCTTCGAAATTTCGCATATATTTGTGATGTTATTTCGCGCCATTTTTTTTAAATCGTGTCTATGATGTGGCGTTGTACACAATTAAATGATGAAATAGCAAATTAATACATTTAAAGTGAAATTCAGGAATATAAAAATTGCAGATCCTTCAATATCAAGTTTATATTTTTTAATCCAATTTTTCCGAAAAACAATAATCCGTTGACTAACAGCAACGCTTCAAAAAGTTTGTTCCACAAAAAACACTGTATAAAATAAAAGCTAGTTGACTGCAACACAATGTCTATACAAATAGCTTAAATAACTATATTACATCAAACGAAATTCATTACATAAGATGTAAACACCAAAATGACGAAAAATCTGGAGCTCGAATTTTTTTAAGCAGCCATCTACAAACGTGACGTCATGACGTTAAGATCGTTTAACAAATTGGAAACATAGATTCTCTATGTATTCTTATTCCATTAAAATCTGATTTATTGGAATTATTTTATTTAGCTTTTTATATCGGTAGATTATGTGAGATCTGTATTTTTAGTTTATATCCTGAATGACCGTAATAATAATAAATAAATGCGGTGTTTTATATTCAAAGATGTACAGTAGCATTTTCTCGAAAAACCACTTTGCGGTAAAAATTACAGACGTTAATAGCGATGTATGCAAAATTCATTCCGATTTCCGCAGTGGAGTCATTTGTTTTATTTCCTTTTACAGGGGATTATCTTAATCTTGAAATGTTCAAAATATTTTATCTGCTCGGATTCTATTAAAAAGATGTCTATTTTGCATGATATTTAGTTTTGTTTTATTTTTTGAGAGATCAATGCAGATTCCCATGACAATTCCGACAGGTTCCATTCAGGATAAAGAAATTGAATATTTTACCTTTAGTTATTTACATGGTTCATTCTTTGGTTGAACGGCAACATAATGTGTTTCGTTATGGATTTTGGTTAAAGTTGATAAAAAAAAAAAGTAGGCTATATTAAGTGATTAACGATGTTTTTTTAAAACGAGAGGACTTTTCTCCGGTGCAGGACATTTGCGCAAATTGATAGGACGTTTGCGCAATTTTTTTTGTAACCCTTTTGCGCAAATTATTTTTCGCTTTTGCGCAAACTATTTATAGGCCTTTTGCGCAAAGTTTTATCCGTTATTCTATTTTAAAAAGTTTATGTTTACCTCTTCCGTTCGCTAGGTAATATTATCTGTGACGGACGCTTAGTGATATCTCCAGATTTGTTCCTGGATCTTATGCGCAGAACATGAGCCTCAGTTTTTCTGTCACTTTGACTAGATTCACAAGTGTGTTGATTTTTTGATTTGAGCACTGTTGTTCCATCCTTGTCAGTTGTGATGAACAGTTTACAGGATTTCGCTGTGCATCTATAAACGACATCGCCCGACTTTAGAGTGTTGCTTATGCGGTATAATATTCCATCTACTACAATTACAGGCTGACCCCTGTATTATCAGTATATCATACATATTACCTGTATTTACATGTATTTCAATTTGCGGAAAAGGTGTATCAATTCTAATTATGGTATACAAAAAAATTGCGCAAAATGGAAAAGAAAATTTGCGCGAATGGAATTTTAAATTAAAAATTGTTTGCGCAAATGTCCTTCGCCCCTTTTCTCAGTCATCTCTCATCGAAGGGCGAAGCCCTGAGATGAGAGATGACTGAGAAACGTCCTCGAGTTTTAAAAAACATATTTAATTATTTTATCGCTATTTTGTATGCATAATTCAATAATTTTTGTTGAGATACTGACATTTTTTTAAACACAAGTACTATTTTATATCGTTAATCAAGGATTTTGTAATGTGACGTCAATAAGTTATAAGGTCATATTTAAGTATTAGAAAACAGCGATAATACTACGTGCGTCCTTGACAACGCTTAGTTACGAAAGCCCAGAAGGATCATTCGAGATTCAAGATTCGAAATTCGAGATTCAATATCTGCAATTCGAAATTCGAGATTCGAAATTCAATATCTAAAACAACCAATCAAGAGAAAGCTTTTAAATTAAGAATTTTTAATGCCCAATGAAATGTCTTTTAACATAATTTCATACAGAACAAACTAGGAGGGAAAAAATACAAAACTCTTTCCATTATATGAAATAAGTTCATTCATAAACTAAAATAAAAGAACAAACAAACTAAAATTAATAATAAATAATTAAGTTATTTACAAAGACAGTCTATGAAACAAGCTAGTTGAGAGAGAAATCTCTTATCTTGCCCCCTCTTCATCCAATTATAAAATGCTGATAAAGCTGTCATCATCTCAATGTGACCTAACTATTCTTCTCTGTGTCTACATATCATATTTCCTAACATCTGCATTGAAAGTGAGGGGTTTTCCTGATAATAATTTTGTATACTAACAAGATATATTTATAGCATTGCACATTCGTATGATCAAAACAAAGATTGCAAAACAAAGAAATATTTCACTGATCTTTTAATATTTTAACACACTTATCAAGTAAATATTTTAGGTAATTTTCATAAATATGTATTTGCCAAAATTTTTATGCACATAAAATAAATAAATATGTATAGATTTATTAATTCGTTAATAGTGTCTCGTAAGTCGTTTATTAATGGCTGGATATTGATTGTTTTATATGTATATATTTTTATTATGATGATGATGTTTTATGACAATCAATATGTGACACTTTAATAAACAATTTTCTTATATATCTATATCTTTTATTCTCAATAAACCATCATAATTTGACAAGGTATAGAGAAATACATATGTACAATATATACAATATACAATAACATGTTATACTAAGTGTAGTTATTTATAGTTCATTCAGATGACTATATTTAATTTGAAACTGATCAAGTTACAGTTGTGGTGGCTGTAGAAGTTTAATGTTTATATAACTGAGAGGTAATTGGCTTAACAGATAAAGAAGGATAGAGAGGTGACAAGGGCGTAGTCAAAAGTGTGNCAATTAACTGTCAATCAGTGGATAATTGTTGTATAATCATCAACACCTTAATTAATCACCATGACCCAATCTACCTGTAAAGGTGTCAAACAATCTGGCTTTACAGATTAACAACCGGATATAATTAAATATGACATTCACCTTTACCATTCGTACCTCTCGACGTTTTTCTTCAGCGCGGGAGTTACAATTGGGGAATTTCCAGAAATATTGATCGCAAAATGTAGGTTAAAAAATTTTTGTACTTGATTTTTTTCACGGGCGGAAGATTTTGAAAGTTGACGGGAGGGACGGAAGGGACCCTCAAAATCGGGAGAATAAGGCTCCCGCCGGAAGGTTCACATGTATGTATATATTAAATTTCTATTTTCATTCAGAAAGACTAGTGTAGTTATTTATAGTTCATTCAGATGACTATATTTAATTTGAAACTGATCAAGTTACAGTTGTGGTGGCTGTAGAAGTTTAATGTTTATATAACTGAGAGGTAATTGGCTTAACAGATAAAGAAGGATAGAGAGGTGACAAGGGCGTAGTCAAAAGTGTGTAGGGGGCAAAACTATGTTTGCCACCACGTTTTTGGCCACTATTAAGAAAATCTTAATTTGTACCATGAAAGTAAAAATGTTCAGGAAAAATAGGTGAAAGAGTATGTTTCGACGACAGGAATGACTTTTTTCTTTCTTCGGTGATTCTCTCCGGGTACTCCGGCTTCCTCCACCACTAAAACTGGTCGCCATGAAATAGCTGAAATATTGTTAAACACCAAAAATCAAATCAATTTCACTGTTTGTTAACTTTAATTACTTACAAATGTTTCCTGCAACAGTTTAGAGAAAATTGTACGTTTCAATAAAAATTTATGTAAAAAAAAAAAAGACTTTGCAATTCAATGAACTTTTAAGTGCCTTTGTGTCTAAAATGTTTTCCACATATACATGTAGCCGGTGTTGCTTTCCTATTAATTGTTAGATAAACATAGTGTGTTTTTAATTGTTTTACTTTCTTTGTGTTTACATCTTCCGTTTTATGAAAATACATCAAGATTCAACTACAAGTACATGTATAATAGACTATTATTTTATATAGGACTACAATAAAAGTCAATAATAATCATTGCATTTCAAAAATCAACTACTGAGCTAAAACATGTGCTAGTATGAAGATGCTACGAGAAAGGACATATTATCACGATATCTATCGATCTTTCTCCTGTCCGGTGTCAGTATTTTATCTTATGGGTAGGTTCCATATTTTAATTACCGATTCCAGGTCCTGATTTTATACGGTAGCTCTGTATCCGGATTTTATATACTAGGTATCTAGTCCGCATAGCGATCTTGATTTTATGAATGATCTAAAATGCCATTTTTAAACACATTTAATTTTATCCATTGTGTAATCGAGTGTCTCTGATTTTGTCAATTATTGCAGAAAATATGCTAATGTGGCTGATTTCGGAAATCCTACTCTGAAACCCTTGCATTAATGTAATCCCCCTCCATAAAATATATATCAAGGTAGCACATGAAGGATTATAAGAAGAATAAGAATAAGAATATTTATTATTCCAATCAATGGGCCCACAATAGGGGCAA
>MJUT01061228.1:281673-298257 GCA_002080005.1 Gigantidas platifrons
ATTGACAAAAACGAGAAGTACGATCACCGCTCCCATGTACATTGACAAAACAAGAAGTAAGATCACCGCTCCCTTAAAGATTGACAAAAACGAGAAGTAAGCTCACCACTCCCTTGAAGATTGACAAAAACGAGAAGTACGATCACCGCTCCCATGTACATTGACAAAACGAGAAGTACGATCACCGCTCCCTTGAACATTGACAAAACGAGAAGTAAGCTCACCGCTCCCTTGAACATTGAAAAAACGAGAAGTAAGATCACTGCTCCCTTGAAGATTGACAAAACGAGAAGTAAGCTCACCACTCCCTTGAAGATCGAAAAAACGAGAAGTAAGATCACCGCTCCCATGTACATTGACAAAACGAGAAGTACGATCACCGCTCCCTTGAACATTGACAAAACGAGAAGTAAGATCACCGCTCCCATGAACTTTGACACAACGAGAAGTAAGAGCACCGCTCCCATGAACTTTGACAAAACGAGAAGTAAAATCACCGCTCCCTTGCATTGCACATTAACAAAACGAGAAGTAAAATCACCGCTCCCTTGAACATTGACAAAATGAGAAGTAAGATCACCGCTCCCTTGAACATTGACAAAACAAGAAGTAAAATCACTGCTCCCTTGAACATTGACAAAACGAATAGTAAGATCACCGCTCCCATGAACTTTGACACAACGATGTTTATGAATAGAATTACAATTACAATTATTAGAGCATAAGTGCTTCTTTTTTCACTATATATTTCCCTAACGGATTCCCAGTTATTTTGTTCTCATCGCAGGAAAATGAATCTACTCCATTTACAGTTGAGGAATAATACTCTAAAACAGAGCATTTGTACTTCCTGAGTTCAAGACCATCATTAGTTCGAGTTACACTTTATTGAACGTTGTTGAGGTTCCATCCGGATTTGTCATAGATATACGTTCTTTGAATATCATTTCCGTTCCTCCATTGTTTTTCATTTTGTTTTGAAAGCACTGAGAAAAGGATATAAATCCTCCCTTTCCATCGGGCACTGATAATGTTTTCCAGTCATTTCCTTGGTCTGACATCTTGTCGTGTTTGCTAATAGGATTTCAGTACGAATCTACAAAAAAGGTAAATCTATTAGCATTAGTAATGCAGAGGAACATATATCCCGAAATTGTACTTAAAGGCATACTGTCTACGAAAATCGTAATTTTTCATACCCAAAATTATTGTCGTTTTCCGTACTGACCTTCATAAAATGAAGATTAAACACCGAATTATTAGCGAATACACTACGAAATGTTAAGATTCAAACAACATTAAACGAACGTGACAATTTGAAGTGTTTGAATCTTAACAGTATTTTCCTTACCTCAAAGCTAAAACCCCGAGAGTTCCGAACTTCCATTTTTTATAGGTGGCGCTGTTACTTTCACTTTGATTTTTTTCATCCTGGATAATAATTCAGTTAACGATAGTTTTGGATCTTTTTTGTCAAAAAAAGAACACCCATCGTATCTTTTGCAGCATAACTGTTTAATGATAGCTTAAATAAATCATTTATGGACAATATGCCTTTAAACAAAAACTATTTTATTTTATCCCGATTTTTTTTTTATTATTACATTTAATTTTTAGTTCGTCTTCTATGTACTGTATTGTAGATCATTATTTGTACTTTTTCGTTTTGGTCATCATATTGTCTGTCGTTTGATTTACGACTTCTGTTCACTTCTTGGGTATCTTCAAATTTATCTTTTTCCCTACATGACATTCCATGTTAATTATTTTTATCAAAATCAAATCATAAGGTATCATTTTTGTGATTTATAATTAATAAACCGGTTGCAGTTTTATTTAGGTAAAACGTTTGTCATTGTTATAGTACAAAAAGAAAGATAACTCGAAAACAATTTGAAACAAATAGTAAATAGCTTTAGTAAATATAGGTTGGTTACAACAGTCTGCCACCTCTGGGTAATATTTTCTGTATAATTATGTAGCTTTATTCTGGTATATCGAGAAGGGATACACATCGATTCAAGATTCAGGAGACAAAGTAATAGATCCACAAAAGGCCAAATTTGGCCCTATCTTTTTTTTTCATATATTTGATACTATTAACTATTAGCTTTTTTGTTAAATTGGGGACAAGCAAAACTAATATTTGATCAAAAATCCAAATATATGTACATTTTCAATCAAAAAGAAAAACAAAAAGAAATAATGGGGAAGAAATGTTGGACAAATATTCTCCCCTCCCGATAAGAAAATATCCCCATGGCAGTAATTTACTATGAACGAAAGTTGTTTTGTTTTTACTTCTAAATCAATGTACACACTTTGTAAATGAAACTTTAGGTTGTTGCTTTCTCAATGTAGCATATCATTTTGGTATCTTTAAAGGAATGTCATTAGCTTACTGGTATTTACAAAGGTCCGGGTTAGGGTTATGGTGTTTAACGCCACTTTCAACAATATTTCAGTTATATCGTGGTGGTCAGATTTATTGGTGGAGGAAACCGGAGTACCCGAAGAAAATCACTGGCCTACCGCAAGGAATTGACAAATTTTATATCACATACTGTTGTATCGAGTATATCTCGCCATGAGCGGGATTCAAACTCACAACATAAGTGGTGATAGGCACTGATTGCATGGGTAGTTGTAAACTCAACTACTATATGATAATGACCATTACGATCCGTAAAGTGCTATTGATAATGATAGTGCATCAATGGACATATTCATTTCTTTCCATTGAAAAAATTAGGCTGTCAAAATACACTCTCTTCGAATCAACTGATGATCGTATCATCCGATGGTTATTGACCGTATCATTTTTTCTCCGATCATGAAAGAACGGAAGCTTATCACTGAAACACAAGACACCATATCAAGTTGAATTATGCATACAATGATACCTATATGATTAAACTACACAATTCAGTTCCATTTTACCTCAGGGTAATTTTATGTGCAAACAAGATATCGGTCCCGAAAAAAACCGAAAGATGCCTTTTTTCTTGGAGGGTGCTAGCAGAAACTAGTTCAAGGATGCTCCGAAAATAGGAGAAAAGAAGTAATTTATTACTTCCGGATAAAGATAAACATTATGCTGTTACATCACATACGATCCCATTCAACATCTAACAATTATAACCAAATAATAGAGACAGTCCTTACCTTGGTATGGTTCAGCCATCATTGTAAACATAGAGACAGTCCTTACCTTGGTGTGGTTCAGCCATCATTGTAAACATAGAGACAGTCCTTACCTTCAGCCATCATTGTAAACAAAGAGACAGTCCTTACCTTGGTGTGGTCCAGCCATCATTGTAAACATACAATTGTGATCTTATCATACAGCTTTAGACTAAAATGATTCAAGGCGGTTGTACGGTGTGGTATACAAGCTCCAAAAACTTTAGACCTTGGATGTGATACGATACAACTATATCATCGCATCCTTAATCTTCCCCTATCCTAAGACATGTTCGTTATGGTTGAAATTTTAGAAAAGCTTAGGCCAAAGAAAAAAGATTGTCGGTCTCCCCTAACCCTGCCGGGTCAGTTTTATCCTGCCTGGTCAATTAATTTTATTGGCATTTTTAGTAGAAACAAAATTTGAAGTCAGCCATGTCACTTTTTTCAACACGAATTATAATTTCTTATTTTTTTCTCCTTCTTTCCATGGATACAAGAATAAAACTGAGTTATTTGCCCTCCAAAGAAGAATAACAGAACAATTATGATTATTAGGAGCATACATGTATTATTCTACTAAAGAAATGAAAATATTAAAAAAAAATATAAAAAATAAATAAATAAACTAAATAACAGAACAAGAATGGTTATTAGGAGCATACATGTATTATTCTACTAAAGAAATGAAAATATAAAAAAAAATTATTTTCAATATCAAAGGTTAAAGGTCTAAAGTCTAAAGGGCTATGAAAATTTTCCGATGTTAGGGAAAATCAACAATTAATTTGCCATGGCCTTAAGGATTCCCTAGGATAATCGGAAACTGTAAATCAAAGGAAAGACAATAGATTGGTCAAACGAAAATTACAAAAACAGAAACGATGGTCGACATAGCAATACACAGAAAACAAGGGCAACGCAAAGCGTGGCGTATCCCCTCGCCTAAAAATTTGACCCGGTGACCTTGACCTTTAACCTTTGATATTGAAAATCAATAGGATTCCAAATTCTCTTACGAACTAAGTATGTACCAAGTATTGCCAAAATCCATTGAAGGATGTTGATTCTAGAGTGTTCGCAAGGATGTTATGGAAGGACGGACGGTAGCGTTACTATATCCCTTCGCAACTTCGTTGGCGAGGGGATAACAAAAGATTGAGTAACTCAAACCCCACAAATAACGCGGATGAACTCAGGTGCACCGGACTGTTAAGCAGTTCCTTCTCCACTAGCGACACCAGTCGTGTTACCCTTGTTAAAAACCCGGTGATAAGACTTGAATGTGGAAATAACCAGATTGTGATTACGACAAACATAACATTATCCGTGAACATTTGTGACACAGATACTCCTTAACGGTTAATACAGTTATGATGGCGACAAACATAACATTATCCGTGGACATTTGTAACACAGATACTCCTTAACGTGTTAATAAAGTTATGATGGCGACAAACATAACATTATCCGTGGACATTTGTGACACAGATACTCCTTAACGTGTTAATAAAGTTATGATGGCGACAAACAGAACATTATCCGTGAACATTTGTGACACAGATACTCCTTAACGTGTTAATAAAGTTATGATGGCAACCGTGAAGCTGCAACTTAGCCACTAAATATTCATTAGATTCTAAAAATCGTATTTACTTACACTTAAATCCAAGACGTTTTGCTTCCTTCTCTATTTAGGTGCAACAACATAAATATTGTATATCCAGTGATTCAATTAGTATATTTTGCATGTAATATTATCCGGGTGAATGTCTGTTTTGGTGGTGAACCTTTGAACGGTTAGAATGTTATACAACTCTTGTACAACAACAAGTAAACAAATTAGATTATTAACACATTCTAATTGCATAACAGTAAAATATTCTTGTTATGTTTACTTCAAAAATCATCTTGTTTAATAGGATCAAGACAGATTTAAATGTGCCCAGGTTATTCTATATCAGATTTTGGCTTGTGTTCAGTAAAGTTGGGTTCATCGTGCTACGCTGTGTGAATGTTATCTTGTTAAATACGATCGAGGCCGATTTAAATTCTGTTAGACTTTGGCTTGTGTTCAGTTAAAGGTTAGTTCTCATTGTGTTATGCTATGTGCATGTTTAATACGATCAATATAAAATTATATGTTATTATGCACTATCTAAATTATACCTCAATTGCACATTTCCGACTTGATTCTAAAATTATACGCTTTTCCACGTTTTTCAGTAGAGTTACTTCCCTTTAAGGTGGACACACGTGTACTCTTTATGCAAAGTTCAATGAAAATAACATATCTTTTTCTCATACACTGTATAAAATACATGTATATATATATTGTAGCGACAAGGTTCAAATATCTATAGCTTTTCAGAAAATTATACTCGTATTTTATGTCTTTTCCGTTGCTCTTAATAGGGCCCGGGTGGCTCAATGAGTTAGGTAGTTGGATTACCTAACAACTCATACAAGACTATCACCAATACGGCGTGGGTTCGCGCCCGGCTTTGTAAATTACAAAAATGGTGCTATCGACTCGCAGCAGCAAGTTTTAAAGCTTACCAGTTGCTTGCCCATGGTCGGTGGTTCTCTCCGGGTACTCCGGCTTCTTCCACCACTAAAACTGGTCGCCATGATATAACTGAAATATTGCTGAAAGTGGCGTTAAACACCAACAATAACAAAAAATCAAATCCATTGCTCTTGTATGGACCTTTTTACAGTGAACCATTTTGTCCTTCGTAACGGAAATAGCTCAAATAATAAAAATGTCAAAAACGTCTAATTTTAGAATCCAATAGGGAACGTGCTAATAGACTATTGTTACTTGACAATTTGGATATTTTACGAAAAATATACGAAGGAGACCATCCTGATGACATCCCATCAAATATATTTCAGAGGTAGACGATATATTTTCGACCGGACGACTACCTCTGAGAACCGGAAGTGTGTTGGAAATCCGTTTTTCAGTCTGGTTCTGTAAGTTTATATCGGAAATTACGTTGGTGTCTTCTCTATAGAACAAAACATGCAACAATGTCAGTGAACAGGATATAATTACAAAATCATATCGCTATGGTATGTCGCCCGAATGTAAAATTAAGATAGTAAGTTAAATATGCCCTGCATAGAGTAATTTTGGTAAAACAGTTATTGTCTTAATATGAGGTTAACATCAAGGTGTCGACCCTGTAGAGGTTGACAACTGTTTAATGTTTACCTTAAATGACGGCAATAATTGAATAATGTTTCATGGTATAAAATTTCATTCAAATAGCATCACTGCGATAATGTCCCCATTGTTTTAAATCTAAGTTTATTGTGCACTTTCGGAATTTCTTTGTTCACGTTTCCACATGAAACGATACTTTAGCATTTATTTCCCTTTGACCAGTTCAGACTCGGAAATAATTTTTTTATAAAAACATTTAGATTACCGTATTCCCAAACCGGATATTACCCAGACGCTTAATAAGAGTCAACATAATGCGATTTGCTAGCGAGTTTTCCACTACCGTTAATAGTTATATTTTTTTTTCAAATATTATATAAATAACATATTTTCCTTCCAAACCTGGGGCGGTTTTGATCGTGATCGTATGGTAGTTCTTATTAAATGAGAGAGTACCACTAATTTGTTTCATATTTGGGAACACCCCAGCCAACTTATTATTTCTCTCAATTTTTTCATACAATTTTATATCAGCTTCCATCTGATGTTAGAGGTAAATAAATCTAACTTAAGGGGGGGTACCATACACTACAGGGAGATAACTCTTTAAAATCAGTTGAACGTTTTGATCATATGATGTTTGTATGCAGATTTCAAGCATCTCGGTGATGAAAATCACAGAAAAAAAAGCTGCACTGTGGCGAGTGAATTTATAGCTCTGAGTCTGTTGGCTGGAATTTGTTAAAATTTTGATATTTATTACAGTGGATATATTCAAACACACTGCCAAAAAAAATAAGAAAATTAAATCAAATTTTACCTGAAGTGTATGGTACCACCTTAAATTAGATGTTTTTTGTATCTTCTGTTTTGACGATATACTAGCACTTAACAACCACTCGTACGGGGTCATTCTCAGGTGACCTTTGCAAAAAATCAGAGCTGACCAATCGGGTTGTGTTTACTTCAAGGACAGAATATGCCTGCTATAGATTGCTTTGAAATGTCGTTTCATAAAATGGAAAGATCTTGTTCAAGTCATAAAATGACAAACAATACCACACCATCGGAACAAATCCAAAATCCAATAGAGAAGAAGCAAAATCAATACCACTAACACACATATACATGACCGCTTACAAGATGGATTGGTAATACAGGCACTTCAATATCAAGTGGCAGTGATAAACTTTTTTTTTTTGCCCAAACTTTTGATTTAAAATATAAAGTGACAAAGCAAACATGTCTCTGGCATTTTGTACAATACTATCTAAATCTGGTTTGTCCTTTTTCAAATTATCGAACAGACTTCAAACATCTTTCTGTAAAGAGAAAGTACTAATAAGACCTATTTGGGAACAAACTGTACTTGACATGGTAGTTATTTTTCTAATGATTTCATTTTTTTTTCAAACAAACATGGGGGCCGTCGTGGTCGCATGGTAGTTGGATTTACAACTTTTTGTCCGGTTTTCTCCACCAATAAATATCACGGCCATGATATAACTGAAATGTTGAGAGTTGCGTTAATCACTACAAATCAATCAAATAAGCATGAAGCTTCCCCGAACGCTGCTGTAAGTTGATAACATTCCAAAAACATTCTTCCAACTTCTGTGTTGTAGTGGTTCGTTATGGTCGTGAACTGATGGTAGTTGGATTTACAACTACATGTGCAATCAATGTATATCACCAATAGAGTTTTGATTTCGAACCCCGTTGAAGGCGAGGTGAACATGATACAACAGTACAACACTATAGGATAAAGTTTGTCATTGCCTTGCGACAGATCGGTGGTTTTCTCTGGGTACTCTGGTTTCCTCCACCAATAAAACTTACCGCCACAACATAACTGAAATATTGTTGAAAGTGGTGTTAAACACCATAAACTAAACAAATTAGACTAAGTTAAGACATGCATTATTGAAATATGTCAAGATTTCACAATATGGAATTGAATTCCGTTAAGAAAGGTACCATGGAGTTAAATCCAGTTGAATCAGTTCCATGAAGTAAGCTTAGTCGAGAAAGGTCATTTTAGCCAGGAACAGGTGTCAATGACATAGTCAGATCAGACAAGTTTTATTGGATTACGGTCGACTTAGACAGGCGTCATAGAATAAGCTTTAAATAGACAGGTGTTACATGATTATAATGAAAAATTAAAAAAAGAACCACACTGTCGGAACAATTTTCAACATTTAACAAAACAATTCGCGACAACAGAGGCAAATTCGATATCCCTAACACAAATTGTATGAATCAAATTTTATTGAAAATAAGTCAGTTTCAATCTTAACACTATATCATGTCTAGTAGATTTGTATTAGCATGTAATGTTAATAAATCATAAATAATTCACACTTTTAAAAAATATATCCATTTTCATATGCATTTTAAATCACTCATTCTTTCTTTAAAATATTGCTACCTTATTTATTCCTATTATGCATCATTCTAAAAATGAACATACTCCTGCGAACATTTGTCCAGAATGCTCCATTTTATGTCAGTCTAAAAATGAACATACTCCTGCTAACATTTGTCCAGAATGCTCCATTTTATGTCAGTCTAAAAATGAACATACTCCTGCGAACATTTGCCCAGAATGCTCAACTATTCCTGTTACTTTAAATTCAGTTTCATCATAAGAAATCGTAATCTTAATTTCCGTAAGAATTTTAGAAGTTGGAATTTTCACTTCAATATGTCCTATTTTTGTACAAAGTTCTTCTGTAATAGACAATGGCGGAGAATCACTTTCACTAATGTATATTTCAATGTATGCTTCTTTTATTCCTGCATTTTTAACAATAAATTTATATTCAGCAACTTTCTCGCCGACTATTATAGGGTCTCCCTTTGTGATAAATTGATGAAATTTTCTACTGTGACATTCTATCAGATTGTTTTTGTCTTTCATTGACCTCTTTGAACTCTTTGCAAAATCTAGTTCTTCAGACAGGGCTATACCGTAATGATAACGTGCTAAGCGGCCTACTACCGGTTGGTCCATATGTCCCATGATAACTGCACCCTTCAATACAATCATTTCCGGTTCAAGAGGGCACATGACTTCATAACGATCAAATCTACTTCTTACGGCTTCCTTTACCATCTCACAAGCAGAAAATCCACCAACCAACAGCAGAGCTTTTACTTTCCTAGTTTCTTCTCTGCATAATATTTTATCAAGATGAGAGCATATTTGATCTGTACAACTGGAAAATACTTTGAGCATGACCTCTGAACTCAAATGTAGTTTGTTCTTTACAAGTTTAATGCCTTCCGTCTTATCGTCATCAATGATGTTAGGATTTGACTCTTTTGCAATGGCGTATAGAGATAATGGAAGGGAAATAACACATTTTGTACCTCTGGCTGCCTGTCGCTTCTTTCTCTCCATATCGAGGATAAGGTCAAGGTAATCATCTTTATTCTCATCGATAAATTTATCAATGACCTCACTTCCGAATATAGTCAGAAAGAGTTTCCACATTCTCTGATTTACCATGTTGCCTCCCCATGGGCCTCCGGAAGCGTTGTATACCTCTCTTAATTGACCTGTTTCCATTATCTCATTACAGGTAATATCGACCGTTCCACCTAAAAAAAATTAATAGTACCAGCATTATACATTCTGTATTCAAATAAAAGCGCTGTTCCTTTACTTTGTCTGTTTGTTGATTTATCAGTTTTGACTTTCCCTTTGGAAAATTGCTCGGTGTTCGGTAATTTTGTTATTACCCTTATTAAGTGGTATCAAAAACACCCTGACTACACGAGCTAACATGGCTGGTGTCTTATAAGAGGCGGGTTATGCTTATCATTCGTGAGTACCTAGGTTGATCCAGGTTTTTGGTGGGGTTCGTGTTGTGTCATCTTTTTAGTTTTCTGCATTTTGTTGTGTTTGTGCGTTGTGTTTGTCTTTGTGTTGTGTCTTGTGTGTCCAGTGTTGAAAGTGTCTCTGCATTTTCCATTCTTAATTCCCCCCTTCGATTTTCTCAAACGTTTATTTATACATGTTCAGGGGCGGATCCACGGGGGGGCGCACCCGGCGCGCGCCCCCCTAATATTGGAAAAAAATATGATTTTTTTGCGTAAAATCGTGATTTTTCACACGAAATACCCCACAAATTTTCGCGCCTCCCTCCGCTCGGCCCGATTTTTTTTATGTGCGCCCCCCCCCCTAACTTGAAATCCTGGATCCGCCCCTGCATGTTATATCCAAATGCATATGATTAAAAATACCAAAATGTACCGTTTATTGATAGACTTAAAGATTACCACTAAACCACAGTCTATTCGTTATTTCACATTCATTTATCCGGTATTAGTTATGCTATGTATTGAAGACCGTAAAGTGACTGTACGAAGCGCAACAACGGCAAAGAAAAGGATGTTCTTTTACTTTCATTTGTGGTTAAATCCGCCACCTTTTATACTAATTGACATACATTGTATGTACTTCAATGAACATACAACATTGTGTGATAAGGTTTGTCAGTGACTTGTGGCAGGTCGGTGCTTTTCGCCGGGTACTCCGGTTTCCTCCATCAATAAAACAGACTTCCTCGATATAACTGAAATATTGTTGAAAGTGGTTTTAAACACCATAAACTAAATCCCCCGGCATATATTTATGCAATGTACCTTTTCTTACATATACCCATGAATATTAACAAGTCATGAATCCAGTTAATTATTGTGATCTTAAAATGCAACAATATATGTTTATCCGACATTTATGTGAAAGATAAGTAATATTACATTATCTTCTAAAAGAACATTGTAACATTAGGACATCGATTTAGTAATGGATCGGCTCATGTTAGTAATTATGCTATTTAGACGTTACGGATCATACAACACTTTTATAATGTCACTCTGTCATTACAAAATATCATATTATTTCAGAGTACGACCACAGGCTTGTATACTTTTAGAGATTATCCTACATTTTGTTCACCTATTGGTGGAACAGGAACTGCCTATCCTTCCGGAGCACATGAGTTCACACCCAGTTTCATGTATATGTAGTTGTAGTCTTCTGTGTAGTGGATATTTGTATTTATCGTTTTAGCCTTTTACTTTGTTTGTCCTTCATTATCCCTGGTTATCTCTTTAGTATCTTCAAACTTGTTCTTGGTATAGTACAGTCAATTGTTTTAACGCGCTTTTTGTCTGGCGATCAGAACATAAGAGTTTAAACACATCAATGGGGTAATGAGAATCCACAAATCGAAGGGCAAACAACGGTCTACAAAATACTACACAGAAAACTAAATATCGAGCAACATTAACCCTACTGAAAACCTGTGTGTAATCAGGTGTTCCGGAAGGGTTACCAATTCCTGCTCCATATGAATACTAGTAATAAACATGCAGATATCTATATTAGTGCATATGGCGCGTCATCAAGTACATTCATAGTCAACCGATTGGAAGGCCAAATAATTATGGAACGAGTGAACCAAAATAGCCTAACAGAATAGCTATAGACATTCGTGGATACATAAAACTTATGTTGCCGTAAAATCTAATTCAACCCACCATTTCTTTGGAAATGCCTGAACCAAGTCAGGGCAATTGCGGTTTTCCCAGTTTTCCGGTTGTTGACTGATTTTGTCTGTTTGTTGACTTATGGGTTTTGCCTTTCCCTTTGGAAGATTGCTCGATGTTCGATAATTTTGTTATTATCCTTATGAAATGTAGTTTATGTTATTTTCCTTCTTCAATATCAATATTATATAATGAATTCAAAACTGATTTCGAAATATCCAGTTTTATTCTAATTATGAAAATTATTAAAACGACGGCCAATCTCCTACATCAGAGATTAACTTTAACCTTAGTCGATTTTGGCTATCCCGTTTGTACATGTGGGTTTACTTGTTCTCAAAGCCATTTGAATAATTTGGTTTTCCAATCTTTTAACAATTACAATACATAATGAAGGCTATCCGAGAAACGCCTTGTACGCGCTAAACTAGTTATCTATGGTTTTAACTATTTAACTTTAAAGAATTCCGAAGGGGTAATCAAAAATGGACAATCCAGAAAAAAGACGATGAAAAACAAAACAAAAACAAAAATACAACACAATATGTGTTGCACATCACTATACGCAAATTTACACAAATAACGTAAATAAGACAAGAGCCACCCTCCTATAACCAACTAAGATATATATTGTGAATTTTACTAATCCTAATAACACTATAATATTTACCTCCAAGATCACAAACAAGAAATTGTGACCCAGGTTCGTAAACCCCCAAAAGGGCCTCTTGACCTGTGTTACTCTTCTGTAGTTCTAAATGTTTACAACATACTGCTGCCGCTTCCGGTTCCAGAACGAGGGTTAATCGATTTTTTTCAATACCTGCCTAAAAAAATTTTAAAAAAAATAAAAAAAACAGTAACACTGTATTTATTATGTTAACTATCATAAGTGTTAGTTTATTTTGTGTCAGCAATACGAGTATAAAAGGGGTTGCTTCCTTTGATATTTTTTAATTATTTTCAATAAAAAAAAATTTCATAAAAACAACTGTACCAGGAAAATGAGCGGTCATATATATGTGTGTGTTAGGGTTATCGATTTTGCCATTTCTACGATTTTTCAATTGCATTTTGGAACTGTCCGTATATGGTATATGGAACAGTCTGGTATTTTTTTAATTTTATTGAACAATAATAAAATATTTGGGGCCACCGTGGTTGTGATCGTATGGTAGTTGGATTTAAAACTAAATATGCAATCAGTGCCTATCACCATTAAAATTAACGTTGTGAGTTCGAATCCAGCACAAGCGAGGTGTACTCGATATTTGACTTGCGACAGGTCGATGGTTTTATCCGGGTCTCCGGTTTCCTGCACCAATAAAACTGATCGCCAAAATATACCTGAAATATTGTTGAAAGTGGCGTTAAGGTGGTACCTTACCCTTCAGGTAAAATTTGATCTGCTCATTTAATTTTCTTATTTTTTTGGCAGTGTTTTTTAATATATCCACTGTAATAATATCAAAATTTTAACAAATTCCAACCAACAGACGCAGAGCTATAAATTCAATAGCCACATAGCAGCTTTTCTCTCTGTGGTTTTGATCACCTAGATGCTTGAAATCTGCATACAATCATCATATGATCAAAAGGTTCAACTGATTTTCAAGAGTTATCTCCCTGTAGTGTTAGATACCACCTTAAGCACCATAACCCTTGTGAATATTAGTCACATGTTGTAAATATACCCTACCTTTTCAGCAGCCTCTATCATAAATTGTCGTGCTGATTCATTCCATATGGCGGGAACTGTCAAAATCCAATGAACATCATCCTCTTTTAGACCTGAAACTGCTTCCTCTGCCCTTTTAAAAACCGTATCCTTAATATTTTCAATACAGATTGCAAACACACTTGAAGCTTTCATTTCTTTGCCGTTGACATCTTTCAGCATCATATTCTTTTCTAGTGCCTGTTGAACACAGTGAAATGAATGCAATATTCTTAAAACTAGAGTAACACGACGGGTTCCACTACTGGAGCAGGGACTGTTTACCTTCTAGAGCACCTGAGTTCACCTCCTGAGTTTCAGTGGGGTTCGTGTTACTATATCTTTAGTGTTATGTGTATGTTTAGTAAATCATTGTCTATCATTTTGTCCCTTTTCTTTTGGCCATTGTGTTGTATGTCCTTCTTTGATTTACAGATTCTGATTACCTCTTTGGTATTTTTTGGCCATTGTGTTGTCTGTCATTCTTTTATTTACAGATTCTGATTACCCCTTTGGTATCTTCAAACTATTCTAATCCGGAATCGTTAGTTTTTATTGTGATTAGGAAGTGAATGGTAATAATTAACAGCAAAGATACGAATGTGAATGCAATAAAATAATAAAATATATATGTATTCCATTCTTACAGTATCATCCGTCCAATAATAGTTTATAAAAACTAAGTTCAATCTCCCTCAGGCAGTATATGTAGCCTTAGCCAATTGTGGCCACTGTTTAGGCCCTTAGGGGTTACTTACTTACTTTTAATTTATCTAGCTTTAAAAACATTGGACTGTGAACGTACCTGGTAACGGCTACTACAGGAATGCGTCGTGTGTACTAACTTAGATATCTATGCTTTTTATTTTACGCCATATGTATGTTATATATCTTGCAACTGTTTTTAAGGTTAAATATTGTTTCGTCTGCCTTTGAAAAAAACACAAATGAAATCAAAATAAATTACTACCTTCTTTGTATACAACTGCATCTTAAATCGCCGAAAATAATACCACCCCTCGTCTTCCTCGTTCTGGACTAGATCAGCATACTTCTGTTCTGCTTCGTAACCAAACGCAGAAAATTCGCCTTTGGGGTTCAGTAGAACAACTGTAGGTGATTTCAATGATTCACTACTCTTGGCGTCTAAAAACGTTGTCTGAATATCTAGTGGGTTAACATTATATGATGACGAAAATGAGAAAGCACATCCTGAATACGCCGAGCCAAAATCTATTGCTGCTACCATTAAACTGTTTAAAATATAATGATATTTTAATGATAATACAAATTTATTGCTGCTACCATTAAACTGTTTAAAATATAATGATATTTTAATGATAATACAAATCTATTGCTGCTACCATTAAACTGTTTAAAATATAATGATATTTTAATGATAATACAAATATATTGCTGCTACCATTAAACTGTTTAAAATATAATGATATTTTAATGATAATACAAATTTATTGCTGCTACCATTAAACTGTTTAAAATATAATTATATTTTAATGATAATATACGTCTATTGCTGCTACCATTAATCTGTTTAAAATATAATGTTATTTTAATGATAATGCAAACTTATAGGGACCGTCGTGGCCGTGGTCGTATTGTAGTTGGATTTATAGCTGCCTATGAAATCAGTGCCTATCACCACTGATGCTGTGAGTTCAAATCTTGATCAAAGCCAGGCGTGCAATATTATTTGATAAAGTTTGTCAGTGACTTGTGACAGGTCGGTTGTTTAATTCGGGTCTTCTGGTTTCCTCAATAAATAAAACTGAGCGCCACGATTTAACTAAAATATTGTTGAATGTGGCGTTAAACACCATCAAGCAAGCAAACAAATATGATTATACGTCAGATGGATTTTTTTTGTGTTTTGTTTTCCCATATGTCTCGTATATGTACAGCTGAAAATGTGCAAAAAAAAAACATTTTTAAAGATTACACGAGAGACTATCGAAATCTATCCTTAGAAAGAAAATTACCGTGGAACAGGAACTGCTTACCCTTCCGGAGCACATGAGTTTACTCCCGGTTTTAGTAGGGTTCGTCTTACTCGATCTTTAGTTTTATGTGTATGTTTTGTAGATCGTTGCTTTCCCTTTGTACTTTTTTCTTTTGGCCACTGAGTTGTCTTATCTTCTTCGATATACGGATTTTGATTACCCCTTTGGTATTTACAAACTCTTCTTACTGTAACGGAACAACATTTATCAAATCAAAAGTTTTCGTGTGGTAACTAGATCAGTGCCACTAGCATAGTGGAAACCGGATTTACAGGTTCATGTGACTAAATCTTTAGTTTTTTTCTGCATAGTGTATTGCAGATGGTTGTCTATTTGTTATTTTTTTTTTTGGCCATTGTATTTTTTGTTCTTATTCAATTTATGACTTCTGATTACCTCTTCGGTATGTTCACACATTTCTTATTCCGATTCTACATTCGAGTCACAAGTTATCTGGCATTTACCTTCCAAAAGCTCGACAAACTCTTCTTTCTATAAATACTACATTCCAGAAGCATGACTTTCAATAATACATCATAAGGATATCTTTTTGACATGTACACTCATAGTTACATGCTCTTTGTGTTAAGTATACATCTTTGACATGAATCGTTTATCCCTATTTTTGCTTTGTTGATCACAGATTTATATAACTTACCATTTGTGCTTTGATGAAATTTGTGCCACAGATTCAACAGATAACCTCTTTATTTGGTTTGTAGTATCATCTTTATTTCTAGTTTCCACTTCATCATTTGTAACATTATCTACGAAAAAACGAAAAACATGATGTTATGAAAAGACAGGAAGACATATTAAACGGTTTTGGTGTACAATTCCACCAATATCAAATATTAAATTGTTCATTCCTATTTTGTAGAATCATCTTTATTTCTAGGTTGAGCTCCATCATAAATGACATTATAAAAAGA
>MJUT01061228.1:320516-330750 GCA_002080005.1 Gigantidas platifrons
TTTTTTAACTTGTTTTACATTATTCACATTCTTGTCAGGATAGGCGAAATGCAAATTAGATAGAACAGTGACACAAAGGACATCCTATGGGTCTAAGAGACACAAGGCTGTGGATATATAAAAAAAGTGCCATAAGTGTGTAAAGAAAATTTAAACAGTGATGGGCAACAATTCCACCAATTTCTACAAAATGAACAATCACCTCTCACCTCAGTTCACCGAACGTCATTTGTCATTCAAAATCCAGGTCTTGGCATAGGAAATGCCGAAAAATGTAGCGGTGATGAAACGTTTATTGGGACTGCAATGAATGAAATGTCAAAGAATGAAAGGAAACAATATAATATGCAGATTCAAGTTATTGGAAATTAGTCCCCTGTGTGTATGGTTACAAAGACCTTGTGGCCCAACGTTCATATCAGGCTTTTAATAGGAAAATCACTTTAGAAAACTTACTGTAGACCTAGTCATTGAAATGAAAGGAACAAGCGATATTAAGATTAAATTTTGTATCAATGGTCTATTGGGTTTAAGTCTCGATGGATTCAATATATTGTATATGCTAGCTTGTATCTACAATGGTTCTTTCACTCTTCTTTCTCAGGAGGGCGAGACCGGTTCGTTTAGCCTCTAGCTTTATATAAATGTCACTTTCATTAAGTATGACTCCACCTAAGGATCATGCAGTGGGAGATATATTGAGTTTTGTAGTTGCAAAATTAGAGTCTATATGGTTCATATGCTGCATTTTGATGGAAAACTCATAAAAATAATAAAAGAACACATGTGTTGACTTTGGTTGCTATGGTTACAGCTTCATCATAGAACCCATTTTATTTAAGTCTTAAAATCACTAAATTTGCAATTTTGCCACACAGATTTCTCAAAAAATATTTTTAAAAATTCATAATATAATTACATATTAGTTATGTTGAAGATTTCTTCTAAAAATTAAAGTATATGAACAGAAAGTACAAGTTTGCCAATTACTGTTACCATGGCAACCAAACAGCCTCATTGCGCATTTAAAAAAAATAGAATTTGCTTCAGTCTCTACCATTTTTACTAGATTTTGAAAAACTGTTCTGGCGATCCTGGTATTTTGTTTTTAATTTGCAATGTAAAACTACTAAGCATATTTCATTGTCTATGACTAAGCTTATGATCTTTTGAATTTGAGCGTGCCTTATGAAGGTTATTCCAGAAATGCGTTGTTTGCACTAAATTAGATGTTTTATTACTTTCACTAGGTAGATGCCGCTACTGTTGGACTATTGGTCCCTGATGGTATCATCCGCCCAGTAGTATAACTGACACGGTTTATTAGAGATATTTGTTATTGAAATTTACAGTCCTTAAATAATGTAAGTATTATCAAAACTAAGGGGGGGTGGCAGGGTGGCTCAATGAGTTAGGTCGTTGTAGGGCCCGGGTGGCTCAATGAGTTAGGTCGTTGTAGGGCCCGGGTGGCTCAATGAGTTAGGTCGTTGTAGGGCCCGGGTGGCTCAATGAGTTAGGTCGTTGTAGGGCCCGGGTGGCTCAATGAGTTAGGTCACTGGATCTAACAACTCATACAAGCCTATCACCAATACGACGTGGGTTCGCGCCCAGCTTTGTAAATTACAAAAAAGGGTGCACTCGACTAGCAGCCACAAGTGATAAAGTTTACCAGTTGCTTGCCCATGGTAGGTTGTTCTCTCCGCGGGTACTCCGGCTTATTCCACCACAAACTGGTCGCCATGATATAGCTGAAATATTGCTAAAAGTGGCGTAAAAACACCAAAAATCAAATGAAATCAAACAAATCCAAAGTCATAGGTCAAAGTCATAGGTGACCCTAATCGGCTATCCTATTTATGCAGTGTGTGTGTCTTGCCCCCATGCTTAAATTATTTGGCTTTTAAATATTATAGTCTTGAGTGTACATGATGATGGTTATTCTAGAAACGCGTCATGCGCACTAAATATCTACGTTTTCATTACAAACAGGTTGTAATTCCTTAAGGTGTAAAACCACTAATTAATTTCTTTAAGATTTTCAAATAAATTTGTGTTTGTTCGAGTCTACCTGTGGCTATCTTGTTTGAAGTTGAGTCTTTCCAATGCCATAAATTTTCTGATACGTATATGATTCCTCTACGTTCTGTCAAACTATCATGGGATATTTAAAGTCTTGCAGTGAAATGTCATGCTCTGGGACATCCTCTACTCTAAAAATAGCAACATCATTCCCGGAAACTCAGTATTTAAATGTTTTGCATCATGATCTGCATAAAGGATTAAAATACAACTAAATGCAACCAAATTTTTGCTCAAAATAATGCTTACATATTGACCTTCAATTACCAATTTTAGTTATGCCATTATATTTAATATTTTTTTCAAAATACAAGAAAGTGAAAGTAACTTTATTCTTTAATGATAAATATTTTTGTATATGTTATAAGATTTGATTAGTTCATTTGTTGGTTTGGTTAAAGTGTATGGTGTTTAACGCCACTGTCAATAATATTCCAGTAAAATATCGTTAGTGAATTAATTATTTGACACCTTTATTATAATTTCATTAAAAGTCAGTTATATTTTCGATTAGAACTGCGATATTTTGTCTTTTTCCATTGTTTGCTCATGCTAAAGACGTTTCTTTATGTGCTAGATCGAACGAGTCGTGCACACTAGATCGACAAACTTATAAAAATAGATAAGCTGCCTCTCTAATGATCTGTAATTACAGTTCCTGATAATTACACAAAAGCGTCTTACAAAACCAGTATCGTTTCTATGATACGTATTGTATAACAACATATATTCACGATTTGGTCTATTCCCTGCGCATGCTTACCTGTGTATTAAAGGACATAAAGGTGTTTTACGTTATATAGTATATATATAAGTCAGTGCGTGGTATACCACGTTTATATGCTGTTACTGTCTTCGTTTGATTTTAGACGTTTTTGATTTTATTAATTCAATATGATTTTTATTTACACTTGTGGTTAATGTTTATTTCATATGCATTGCACTTTGTTCAGCAATGAAATATGGGGCTAAATAACACTGGAAATATCTCCGTTAAAACAGAAATCTTTCTTCGTCAGATGAAACATTTTGTATGCACTGCGCTTTGTTGAACATGGAAATACGGCGCTAAAAAACACTGGATATATCTTTGCTAAAACAGAAATCTGTCTTCGTCAGATGAAACATTTTATATGCACTGCGCTTTATTGAACAAGGAAATATGGTGCTAAATAAAACTGAAAATATCTCTGTTAAAACAGAAAACGTTTATCATCAGATGAAACACTTTATATGTACTGCACTTTGTTAGGCAAGGAACTATGACGCTAAATAACACCGGAAATATCTTTGCTAAAACAGAAATCTTTCTTCGTCAGATGAAACATTTTATATGCACTGCGCTTTGTTGAACAAGAAACTATGGCGCTAAATAACACCGGAAACATCTCTGCTAAAACAGAAGTCTTTCCTCGTGATGTGGACTACTATAGTCATCTGTCCATCGGCATAACGCTGACGCTATCAACATGCATCGGCTTGATCATGAATGTGATGATCATCTATGTGTTTATTAGGAAGAGTAAACTGCGCACGCAGACGAATTGGCTTGTGTTCGCCATTTGTTCAACAGACTTTATCATGACCTGTTTCGGTATTCCGATGGTCGCAGTGTCTAGTTTCTATAGTCGATGGGTGTTCGGTACATGGGGCTGTAAATATTACGCCTTTTTAATGAGTTTTACTGGATTTGTAGAGATAACACTATTAACACTCATATCTATCTGTCGTTACATTGTCATAGTCAAATCACAATTGAAACATTTAATTACACAAAAAGTAGTTCTAACATTAATATGTGGTAGTACCTTATATTCGCTCACGTGGGCTGTGCTACCTCTTATCGGGTGGAGTTCGTATGACCTTGAGGCTGCCAACACGAGTTGTTCTATAGATTGGCGTCAAAAGAACTTGAACCATATATCTTTTGGTTTATCCATTATGACGTTTAATTTGTTTATTCCGTTTACTATCATAGTGTATTGTTACATCGAAATATTTAGAAAGGTAGGTAATATGGGACGAAGTCCCAACTATGGTAGAAATAGCTATTTTTTTCTATATACTAATGACTAAATTTTCATGCACCGGAAATGACATACCGGAAGTCAATACATGGTTAAATCTGTGCAGAAAATCGGATGCGGACGTTTCGTAACCTGGTCGTTTCGTACCTAGATCGGGACTTAAAAAACGACGGAAGATTTGGGTCTGGGTACCCCTATTTTCCACCTCTTTTAACAAAATCTGGATCCACCCTCGGTCTACTTTGAAAAAATATTAGAGGTCCATATATCCGAGTTAATATTGTTTAAAAAAATATATTGGACTTCGTCCCAAGTTAGGTAACACCTATTATCATATTATGGGACGAAGTCCCAACTATGGTAGAAATAGCAATTTTTTTTCTATATACTAATGACTAAATTTTTATGCACCGGAAAAGACATACCGGAAGCAATACATCTACAGCTTCAGTAGGTTTCTGCAAAAAATTCGATGCAGTAAAAAATTGCTCTTGTAGGGTCACGAGTATCAAAGTACTAAAAACGACATATTATATGAATAAAATCAAGAACGGGTACAAGGATGTAGAAAAAAAATCAAGTTGCAGCTCTCGTGAGAAGTGGAACTTGTTCAAAATATCACGAGATAGAGCGTGAAGTAGTCCTTGACAACCATAAACAAAGATGACCGACAATGTTTATAATTTTTATGATGTATAAAACTAATGACGGCTTTTCTCGTGAATAAAGCATCGCACATGGACAACAAAATGTGCAAACTAAAGCTATAGTATAATAAAGTTTATTTACTACTTCCGGTTATGAACCATGTTCGGTAGCGGATACGAAAACTGTCCGGAATTTGGTCCCCGATATATTGTTTAAAAAAATTATTGGACTTCGTCCCAAGTTAGGTAACACCTATTATCATATTATGGGACGAAGTCCCAACTATTGTAGAAATAGCAATTTTTTTCTATATACTAATGACTAAATTTTCATACACCGGAAATAACCTGAAGTCAATACATGGTTAAATCTGTTCAGAAAATCGGATACGGACGTTTCGTAACCTGGTCGTTTCGTATCTACATCGGGACTTAAAAAACGACGGAAGATTTGGGTCTAGGTCCCCCTATTTGCTCCCTCTTTTAAGAAAATCTGGATCCACCCTCGGTCTACTTTGAAAAAATATTATAGGTCCATATATCCGAGTTAATATTTTTTTTTTTTTAAATATTGGACTTCGTCCCAAGTTAGGTAACACCTATTATCATATTATTTGATATCATCTACCATTATGCATGTTTTCTTTTCAAATTAAGGGGCCATCGTGGTCGTGATCGTATTGTAGTTGGATTTACAACTACCTATGCAATCAGTGCATATCACCGCTGATGGTGTGAGTTCGAATTTCGATCAAGACGAGGTGTACAACATTATGTGTTAAAGTTTGTCATTGACTTGCGACAGGTTGGTGGTTTTCTCCGGATCTGCCGGTTTTCTCCACCAATAAAACTGTCCGCTACGATATAACTGAAATATTGTTGAAAGTGGCGTTAAACACAATCAAATAAACAAACAAACAAAGCTTTGAAATTGAAGAAAGCAGCCAGTTTGATGCAAGAATGGTGCGACGTTGAACGAGACATTCTCTGGCAGACTACTTGTTCATGACATCATAGTATTGGAATTCGGGGGGGATTTAAAATGTGCTTTCCTTCATATTTGTTCGTTCATCTGACATACAAATGAATTAATAGTCATATTCGCATACCCATGGTCATAGTTTCAATATTTCCGTTTCAGTACATAAACATACATCATGTATTGTATATTTGTCCAACAGAAGCGTTATCGGACGATTATATGGCGACACTGAATGTGTAACATGACATTTGTGAATGAACGCCAACAAATAATGTGACGTCATGCACACAATGTAGTCGCCCTCGAAGTATTGTAATACATTTTTTTATTTTACTTCAACACTTATCATATGTTTAAAATGTGTTTTTATTAAAATATTATATAACGGTTAACTTATTACATACATAGTGTGTTGGTATAAGCCTTTTATGAGGCCTCGCCTGTTGCGTGGTCTAACCACATTACTGGTTCACACAACAGGCGAGACCTGAAACAAAGTCTTGTAACAATACACTATGTTTGTAATTGGTATTTATTATTTAACTACTTTACCCACTATAATATGTTTTCGTTTGGTTTATGGTACTTAACGCCCCTTTCAACAATATATCAGTTATATCGTGTGGGTCAATTTTATTGGTGGAAGAAACCGGAGTACCCGGAGAAAACCACTGACCTGTCGCAAGTCAATGATAAACTTTATTCCATAATATTGTATCGAGTACACAACGCTGTAATATGTATACGTTTACAGGACCATTAACTGGTTACTGGGTCAATATTGATTTTTGTTCGTATTGACCCAGTTCCTAGTTAGTTGAAACATGAATGTGGAATGTCTCTAGATTTTAGCTAATCAATGATTGAACTGTCGTCCAAACATGTCGGTAAACATTTCCATACGTCATCATGCATAAGGAATACCACAAGCCACTTGTAACATTTAAATGTCAATGTTACTGGAGATGAAAGTCAAGTTGTTAATGATTTGTTGTGTAATCTTACGGTAGATTGTTTCGCCATGTACCTGTGTAACTGTAGGATTAAATAGTGTCCGCCGTGAAATATTGTCTTCTGTTACAATTGTTTTCTATGATAAAGTCCGAGGACGGAATAAAGCGCACATGTGACTTCTTTTGTCTGTTGGGGATTTTTCATTTGAAAAAGATACAATCGGACACATTTTCACAGGACAATATTATGGCTTACATAGCCATCTAGAATCCCATAATATGTGAAAAGGTGCACTCGATACATGACCAGAAACGTTTATGGATACCAAAGAGGTATTCAGAAGACCCAAATGGAAGAAGAACAGACATCAAGGGTTTCACTAGTGTTGCTCAATCTTTAATTCTCATTGTATTATTTTGTATATTACTGTTCTCCTTTTGTCCCTTTTCTTTTAGCCATTTAATTGCTGTCCTTCGATCTACGCTACAAACTTTTCTTCAAGAACAACACAAATTATTGTAACAGTGCATCATATAGATCCATAAAATAAAACCTCATTTTGCATTCTACGAAAAATAGAAAAATGAAAATATCAACATAAAACATTGATATTAATCGAAAATGCGGTTTAGGTAATTAGATAAAAAATAAACATACATTACAAATGACCACGGATATGTTCCACTTGTCGCAAACTCTTCCCGGTCATTTCCTCATTCATGACTTTTCGCCGAGTTTGTAACAAGAGTAACACGACGGGTGTCACTCGTGGAGCAGGAACTGTATTTCCCTTCCAGAGCACCTGAGTTCACCCCCGGTTTTAGTGGGATTTGTGTTACTCGATATTTAGTTTTATGTGTATGTTTTGTAGATCGTTGTTTGTACTTTTTCTTTTGGTCATTGTATTGTCTGTTCTTTTTCGATATACGGATGCTGATTACCCTTTTGGTATCTTCTAACTCTTCTTAGCATTCTAAATTATAACAGTTTCCAAAATTGGCGATAAATAGTGAAAAGAAATGAAAAACAAATAATTCCGTACTGTCTGAATGCATAGGTGATTATCAAACTAGACTTATTATTTAAAAATTAATGCAATTAATAGCAAAACAAATATGTCGCTAATAGTTGATGGTGTATGGCTTATGGTGTTTAACGCCACTTTCAGCAATATTTCAATTCGATCGTGGCGGTCAGGTTTATTGGTGGAGGAAACAGGAGTGCCCGGAGAAAACCATTGAACCGTCGCAAGTCACTGACAAACTTTATCACATAATGTTGTATCGCCTGAGCGGGAATCGAACTGACAACGTTAGTGCTGATAGATACTGATTACAAAGGTAGTTGTATATCCAACCACCATAAGATCACGACCACGACGTCCCCCACTAACAGTTGCCAATTATAACGGAGCCACTCATGAAACTGAGTAACGACAATTTAAATATAAGTCCATGCTAGAGACAGGGAGAAAATGAAGTATATTTTGATACATTATTTTCTATAGAACAAAAGAGATCGCTTGCAGAGAAGAAGGCGTTTTGCTCGTCGGAATTCTATCAGAACATCTAGAGTGGAGGGTGAAATAACAAAGACAATTGTTTATATGATAAGTAAGTCAACCTTTAATTTCATGTGTTTGTTAAGGGCACGGGTGGCTCAATGAGTTAAGTAGTTGGATTGCTTAAAAACTCATATAAGCCTATCACAAATACGGCGTGGGTTCGCGCCCGGCTTTGTAAATTACAAATAAGGGTGCACTCGACTCGCAGCCACAAGTGATCAAGTTTACCAATTGCTTGTCCATGGTCGGTGGTTCTCACCGGTTACTCCGGCTTCTTCCACCACTAAAACTGGTAGCCATGATATAGATGAAATATATACTGAAAGTGGCGTTAAACATAATAAATCAAATCATATGTTTGTTCAAGTTCTTTGTATATCTTTTTTTAATTCCAATGTCTTATTTTTTCATATTGATTTCCATTTTTCATGGCGTAATGGTATCTTCTACCTGTCATAAGTTAGTGGAGCAGGAACTGCCTACCCTTCCGGTGTACCTGAGTTTCCCAATAGGTTTTTAGTGGGATTCGTGTTTCACCATCATTAGTGATATGTGTAGTGTTTTGTAGATCATTTTTGTCCTTTTTCTCTTCGCCATTGGATTGCCTGTCCTGCGATTTACGCGTACGGCTACTGATTACCTCCTTTTGGTATCTTTATATATTTCTTATTTAGAAGAGGTAGAAGATATCAAAGGGGTAATCAGAAGCCGGTATTCGCAAAAGGACAGACAAAGATAAAAAGGACAAAAGGACAAACAACGATCTACAAAACATTATAGTATAACTAATGATCGAGAAAAACGAATCCCACTAATAACCGGGGTGATGTAATGTTTTCTAGATCATTATTTGTCCTGTCCATTTTATTTTGACTATTATTTTGCCTGTCCTACGATTTACGGCTTCTGATTATCCCTTTGATGTCCTCAAACTTTTCTTAAATTATTTGACTATCCAGTGTTTACCCAGCGTATCTGATGAAGACTTTCTACAAATGGGTCATGCGCGTTTAATTATATATCTACGGTTTTATCATTATGTCATATTTATGAATAATGTCCTATTTCTTTTGGCCATTGTGTTGTCTGTCCTTCTTTGATTTACGGCTTCAGGTTACCCCTTTGGTATCTTCAAACTCTTCTTGTGCTTAACGAGGAAACTCTATAATGTAAAACATCCAGGGACACAATCAGATCAATGATTATAATTATAGTGTAATAAGCTTACCTGTATTAATGTCTAAATAATACAAATACGCAAATTAAAGGTGATATCTAATTGATTAGTAGTTGTGAAATCTGATATACTAGTATCTAACATAGACTTGGCATCAGATAATGAGTCATGATACTTATTTTCAATATCCCACCTTTAATTCTGGACTAGTAAATTATAACATATGTCTAGTGTGGGGGCGGGCTCTGTTATACTATGTTATATTTAGGGGGATCGTGTTGTTTTGTCTTTTGTTTTCTGTGTAATGTTTTGTAGATCGTTGTTTGTCCATTTTCGTTTTGCCATTGTGTTGTCTGTCCTTCTTCGATCTACGGCTTCTAGTTATCCCTTTGGTATCATCAAACTTGTGGCCATTGTGTTGTCTCACCTTCGATCTACGGCTTCTAGTTACCCCTTTGGTATCATCAAACTTGTAGCCATTGTGTCGTCTCACGTTCGATCTACGGCTTCTCGTTACCCCTTTGGTATCATCAAACTTGTGGCCATTGTGTAGTCTCACCTTCGATCTACGGCTTCTAGTTACCCCTTTGGTATCATCAAACTTGTGGCCATTGTGTCGTCTCACCTTCGATCTACGGCTTCTATTTACCCCTTTGGTATCATCAAACTTGTAGCCATTGTGTTGTCTCACCTTCGATCTACGGCTTCTAGTTACCCCTTTGGTATCATCAAACGTGTGGCCATTGTGTCGTCTCACCTTCGATCTACGGCTTCTAGTTACCCCTTTGGTATCATCAAACTTGT
>MJUT01061228.1:346163-364010 GCA_002080005.1 Gigantidas platifrons
CCTTTATAGACAGTGATTTGTTATATAGAGGTGCCCTTTATAGACAGTGATTTGTTATATAGAGGTGGCCTTTATAGACAGTGATTTGTTATATAGATGTGCCCCTTTAAGACAGGTTTGACTGTATATGTAAAATTGTATTTTTTCATGTAAACAGCTATAAATTTCAAATGTCAGACTATAATAATGATATGTCAATTCGGGTTAATTTTTTTTTAATTTATATCGACTGACATATTTTTAGATTGAGGGAAGCATTACACTAAATGTAATCATAAAAAATCAATGTTATCAAAATTTAGTGATGTAAAAGGTAGAGGTTCACCAAAAGGAAAAAAAACGAACGTCAGCAAGTACCTATACTCATGGATACTAGGGAACAGTACAATCCCCCCCTCGATCCTTTACATTTTTTCCCAGTTCAAGTATTCTATTTCTTCTATTATTTGAAATAATACTGGTGTTGAAGTACTGTAAGAATCTAATTAAAATCTTTCTTTTTTTTCAATATTCGCTGCGGTTTACTTTACCATACATTACTGCCACTGGAAAGTGGGATATTTTTGGTAGGGACGAAAAATTTTGTCTTTTGTAGTGACTACTACAATGCGATGACTATTTTTCGAAATCTAGAGAGAAAAAAAAAGATATTTTACGTCCGGTGAGTGTGTCCTAGGACACGTTACTCCAGGCTATATGGTCCACGATCAGGCTTTCCACGTATCATAACCTGACCCCCCCCCCCCCCCNCCCCCTCACCACACCCTCTCCCCCTCTATTCCACCACCTGCGGACATGCAAATCGATCTGTAGGTTTGATCTCTGGTAACCTTCACAAGTACCCGGAAGTATTATCTGTAAAATTAAACCCTGTTTATACTCGTTTACTACTTATTCCAGTTTTTTTTTGGATACACATTTAATTCTCACTTGTATAACCCCCCCTCATCAATATTACTTTAAAAAATAGAGCAAATTTATACATGAATAGAAGTGAATGTTTCACGGTCGGGTAATAGAATACTCATAAATTACGTATACTCTTTTTTGTCTTGTACTGATTTTAAGTCTACTCTCATTAAAACCGGGATTTATAAAAAATATATATATATATATTACTTCAACCCACGCTGTTCATTCATAATAATTATTAAAAATTAATTGAAAATATGTTTAGATAAAAAAAAATATGGATGCAGACTTACCTTGTACTATATTTAAATATTACACACATGCAATTAATACCAAGGAGTGGCGTGACTATTTGCATTGATTTAAATTTAAAACACATGTACAATGATCATGGATTTTGTGTAGAAAATATATCCTGGTTGACAATACATTAAAGATCCATAGATTATATTACATTTTATCATATTAAAACATCGAGACAATATATACCGGTAGTTTATCACGTGTTACCTCCCTTTAATGTAATGTAATTTTTAATGTACGGTACAGTAGATTTAGATTTGATTTTTTAAGATTTTATTTGGTTTGAATAAATTTTGATATAGGGAAGATAACTCATTTCAAAATACCGTACAAAATGTTCAAAACTACCCTTCTCTTCTCTATACGATTCTAATGTTTAAAAAACACAACAGTTTTTCTTAATCAAAACCCGTGTTAGTTACAATATTATAAGATAAAAATAGAGATGTGATTTTTTTTCTGAATGTATATATCATATATGAAATTATAAATAGAGTGTATATTTTTAAGTGATTTCTGACATACAGTTGGCACCACCACTGATATACAGTTAGTTTTTTTTCAATAATCTCAGCTTGAATTTTATTTTAAACAGGTAGCACATTAAATTAGTAGAAAACCTCATGCGATGAAATTCAATGGTGGGTTCGTTCTCCGGTCGATTCACTAGTGGATATCACAATTGTAAACGGCGGAAAACGGCGGCCGTTGAAAATTTAAAATGATTACGATGTCTGCTTTGTACTGGACCAACACGCTTAGTTGGGTTTTTATTTTGCTAGTCCGCGGGCAGACATGCCACTTTACTCGAACACATCCAGATTCCAAGTCAACCCGTCTTTGCTCTCGTTCAGTATAATGCTGAGTGCTGAGCGGAGAAGTAGCAAATAGTCTTTGAATTCAACCCATGATCTACCGCATAAGAGATTAAATAAACACGCTAACCGTTTCACCACTGGTGCGGTTAGTCTGGTTGGATATCCTTCCATATCAATAATCTTTCATAATTTTACAAACCTTCATCAAAAATTAATCACGTGGTTTTAATGTCATGAGTCATGAGAAAAGTAAAAGGTAAGATTTTGCATTTGGCAATTCAAACGGTTGTTTTACATTATAGATACCTAAAGTAGGGCGTATGATTTGTTTCTAATCAGTGTGAACCTAGTCGACATTTAATACCAGCCGACAATAACCTCCAGTCCGAGGGCCCGGGTGGTTCAATGAGTTATGTAGTTGGATTACCTAACAACTCATATAAGCCTATCACCAATACGGCGTGGGTTCGCGCCCTGCTTTGTAAATTACAAAAAAGGGTGCACTCTACTCGCAGCCGCAAGTGATAAAGTTTACCAGTTGCTTGCCCATGGTCGGTGGTTCTCTCCGGGTACTCTGGCTTCTTCCACAACTAAAACTGGTCGTCATAATATAGCTGAAATGTTGCTGAAATTGGCGTTAAACACCAAAAATCAAATGAAATCCTAGAGGTCCGCGTTTTATACATACACTACATATATAATGTAGCACAAGATTAATTAGTAATCGAGAAACAGTTCGGCCTAGCAATTTTGTGCATATCACAGGTGTAATCATACTCACTATATCAATGGGTAACTTTTTTAATAATGGACCAACAATTTTGAAATTAATTGTCAGAGTTCGTATATATCATACATTGTATATTAATAATCATTTAGAAAAAAAAATTGTTGATTTGAAAACTGGGTTTTTAAGAATTTGTTTGTGAAGATTTATAGAAGTCAAATGGACTATACATATAATACAAGATGAATCTCTACAATTTTAGATAAAAATTATAAACCCTATTAGATATGACAAAATACTGATTGTTAGAAGAAAACTTGGCTAATGTCGATTTTACCTTGTTAGGGAAGTCTACACATTTAGCAGTAATAGGGGGTAAGGATTGTGGTGTTTAACGTCACTTTCAACAATATTTAAGTCATATCGTGGTGATCAGTTTTATTGTTGGAGTACCGGGAGAAAACCACCAAACTGCCGCAGGTCACTGACAAACTTTATCACAAAATGTTGTATCGAGTACACCTCGCCATGAGTGAGATTCGAACTCACAACACTGTTAGTGGTGATAGGCACTGATTGCATAGGTAATTATAAATGCAACTTCCATACGATCACGGACATGATGGCCCCTTGGCTGTAATCAATATTATAGGTAATCCCACTCACTAAATCAGGGAATCAGTCAAAAATGATAAAGTACTACCTAATATACAAGATGAATCCCTACATTTTTAGATTTAATAAAAACCTATTTCTATACATACGGTATACTGCAAAATATAATAAGTTATGGAAGCCATATGTATATATTGTTTTTACCACGGGTAGGCCCTTTATGTCAGCTTTTTACCCCTCGCTAACGCTCGGGGTAAAACTTCGTGACATAAAGGGCCTACCCGTGGTAAAAACAATATATACATATGGCTTCCATGAATTATTTCGATTCTAATATGTAAAAATATCGTTATAAATTGTCGATGACGTCATAAATTACAATGGGTGTAGGTATATATTAATTTTACCACGGGGTTGGTCTCAAAGCGTTTGAAGGACGTCATATTAGAATGAAAGTTATAAGAAAACTTGGCTGATTTCGGCTGTACATTTTTAGGCAAGTCTATACGCATTGGCTGTAATATCATATGCAGGTATACCCTAGACCTTAAATTTACACCGAAGTGTATAACTGATTGTCCCGTACGAAAAGCTGGGGGCCATATGGAATTAGACAGTATTCAATAGTATTAAGTTAGCTTCTTATAATTTTCTAAATATTTAACTTTTCGATTATTTATAATCAAAGGTATTTTAACTCCAAATTAGGATTTAATCATTTAATTGGGTATGTTTAAATGCTTACTTCACTTGAGGTGTTATTTTAAAATATGTTATGGAGTTATTGAAAACTATAAACATAAATATACTCCGCACTTGAAAAACGTAACAACTGAACGTATTTTTACCACCGGGTTTAATTTGTAACAAGAGTTACACAACAGGTGTCACTAATGAAGTAGGAACTGCCCGGTGCGTCTTTTTACCACCGAACACCACCGAACTCCTAAAAACTACCACCGAAAGCATAAAAACAATCACCGAACAACTGAAAATCACTTCCGAACAACTGAAAGTCACCACCGAACAACTGAAAGTCACCACCGAACAACTGAAAGTCACCACCGAACAACTGAACGTCACCACCGAACAACTGAAAGTCATCACCGAACAACTGAAAGTCACCACCGAACAACTGAAAGTCATCACCGAACAACTGAAAGTCATCACCGAACAACTGAAAGTCACCACCGAACAACTGAAAGTCACCACCGAACAACTGAAAGTCACCACCGAACAACTGAACGTCACCACCGAACAACTGAAAGTCACCACCGAACACATTTTCTTTATCACTATACGGGAATTTTTAATATCATGTTGAGAAACTAAATTTTACCACAAATCATATAAAAACGGCCGACGAACACTTCTTTTTTATCACAATGTGCACATTTTCACCGAACTAATCTTGACCAAGGATTAATATAATCCTACTATATAAATCCTTGTCTTGACCGCCAAACACTTTTTACTGCAACCGATTGACTTCATTTTCAGTTATGCAGGAAAAACAACCATTTAAGAAAAGCGTATTATTAAAATTTTAATGATATAAAGATTTTTATTTTACTTTTATTAAATATATGAAAGACCTTATTAATTTAAAATAGAATGTAGGACAGAAAGTCACAGGACAAAAAGTCACGGACAAAAAGTCACAGAGAAAAAGTCACAGGACAAAAAGTCACAACCTCAAATATTGTAAAAAAAATAGGACAAAAAGTCACAATTTTCATTATTTGTTCATTTTCAATTTAAAAAAATGTTTGATTAAAAAAATATCAACCTAAATATTAAATATTATGTTTAATTCCAGTAATATGTTTAAGTGTTTTTGCAGAGGTATTTTTCACAGCATTTTATTTTTTATATCAATTTTTTTTTAATTTTTTTTTTATTATTTTGAAATGTTTTTGGAGATTTTTTCAAACATATTTTTGTTTTTGTTTTTGGATGAAGTTGAAAGATTAACCTTTCTACTTGTGTAAGCTTTTTTTAACCAATAAAATTGTTACATTTGTGTGTTGTGGCTTTAAAGGAAGTATCTGTATATTTACAATCATTAAAATATCCCTTTTAAAACAACAACTTGATTTCTGAATAAACAAGCAGGATGTACACCTCACCACGAACAATCTTTATCACATAATGTTGTATCGAGTACACCTCATCACTGACAATATGCCATGAATATTCCAGTATATCACTAAAATCAATGATGGAATACACATCCAGAGGTCACCACATAGTTTTAACTAAGCAAAACAAGATCTTATATCAAATGTATCAATTTAACTGTCTGCTGTAGAATTTAATGTGGGAAAAGAAATTTCATGAACATACAAGCAAACTTTGTCCTATATTTAAAATTGAAATTTGTGACTTTTTTTCCAGTGACTTTTTGTCCTATGTGTATTAAAATAATGATTTGTGACTTTTTGTCCTGTGACTTTTTATCCTATCAAAATTGTGACTTTTTGTCCTGTGACTTTCTGTCTGTTTACCTTTAAAATACAGCTTGCGTCAAGGACGTCTATACGTCCTTGCTTGCGTGTTGGCAAACCCCGGTTAGCATACAAACTCATTAAAATTAATGCGCAATTTAATACTGCATGTGTGTAAAATAAAACATATCATAATCTACATAGGTATTGTTTTTGCTTTCTCTGCTAATAGGGAAGTGTTCGGTGGTCCCGTTCGGTGACACATTTGTAAACAATTCCATTATTACAAAACACATCGTACTGATTTATATTCAATTCATTTTTTTTAATTATCAAATTGCTACCTCTTTAGGTTATACTTATCGGCGCAATAAAAATGTAAACAATTTCAGTAAATTACACTCATCACAACTTTAATGAGGTATTTCCGTTTAACGTTTTCTGAATGTGTCCGGTGGTAATAAACTAGTCACTAAAAAAAACCTTCGTTATTAAAACATTTACACTGACCCAAAATTTCGATTTAGTACTTAAATATGTATATTATTACACTAAAAGTGTTCGGTGATTATTCAAAAGTGTCTATAGGTGTACATGTTCTGTGGTAATTTTTAGGCGTTCGGTGGTGTTCGGTGGTAAAAAGACACACCCGGAACTGCACCTGCTCTTGCAGAGCACAGTCGCTCGTGGCATGGAAATACCACCCCCTTTTTTTAACTTTCTGCTGACATATTTATTTTCAATAAAAATTTCTTTATTATTTCATCTCTTTTTCCTTAATTTAACTTGATCATGTCCATATTCATATAATCTTATGTTAACAGCAACTTACGTGTGCCGACCCAATAAAGGCAATATAAATCTAATAATAAGAATGTATATAGATTCAAAACACTTAAGTTGTTGTTAACATAAGATTGTATAAATAAAGACACGAACAAGTTAAATTAAGGAAAAAAGAGATGAAATAATAAAGAAATTATATTGAAAATAAATATGTAAGCAGAAAGTTAAAAAGAGGGAGTGTAATGTTGTGTCATGCGATCGCGAGCCGTGTTTCGGCAATCATAACTACTCGGCCATATAATATATATAACAGGAAGGGTAGCGAGCGTGGCCGAGTAGTTACGACTGGTGTTTATGAGCACACGAGTCCATCCCCGATTTTTAGTGGGGTTCGTGTTACTCAATCTTTTGTTATCTGTGTAGATCGTTGTTTGTCCTTTTTCTTTTGACCATTGAGTTGTCTGCCCTTTCTTCGATTTACAGATTCTGATTACATATTCGAGTCGAATTCCAATAAATTCATTGCTTCCGCCAACACAAACAAATTGACAATATTGTGTCTGATTATTTAACATCAATCATTTATTCGTCATTTTAACTTCATTTGATGTCGCATCTTTAAAATCCATGACAAAGAGACGTCTAAGAATTCTGTTAAGTATGAGATTTACTCGCCTACTGCATTGAGAAGGGCATTGCGGTGGCTTACATGCATGCGGCAAATGTTTTACCACTGCTCAAGTAAAATGGCCCCTGATTCTTAAGAATTTCGACGTTTATATTCTTTCAACTAACGCAAATTTGCAGAATTTTCTTATGGTGTCTGTAGATCTGAATCTTTCACGGATCCATTCATTGTCAATGCATTCGTATTATTTTCAAACACAATTGCAACATTTCACATCTACGTACTCTTAATTCCGTCACACGAAGCGTTATGCAATGACCTCATTGTTTAAGGGTTAGCCCGGGTAAGTGGTATGGTATTCAACGCCACTTTCAACAATATTTCAGTTATATCGTGGCGGTCAGTTTTATTGGTGGGGGAAGCTGGAATACACGGAGAAAAAAACCGACCTGCAGCAAGTCAAAGCTGACAAACTTTATCAGAGGTTGCATCGAGTGTACCTCGTAATGAGCGGGATTCGAATTCACAACTTTAGTGGAGATAAACACTGATTGCGTAGGTAGTTGTAAATTCAACTTACATACGACCCCCGACCACGACGGTCCCTATTTTAACTTTGGTGATTATTATGAAGAATAAGTGTGTTTTCCAAGATCTTCTTTGGTAACCTACTGAATTGTGGTTACTCTTTCTCGATGATGGAAAGATGTAGACGCGATCTGCAGAGATCTGATTTATGCTCTTCATGTGAAAAGAGCAGAACTGCTTTTAGAGTACAATGTAAAAGGTTGCTGTCAGTCATGTTTATATATTTTATATTTTTATATAAATGAAACTCTCAGACCAGTGAGAAGAACGTTATTTTTAAATGTTAAGATACCGTTTTATAATGATTTTTATCTTTATAATAAATCTAGGATTTTTAAGATTGAATATTTTTAATCCATGCCAGTTCATCCATGTACAGTGTAAATACACGTTATAGTTTATTTTACCTTTTAAACCAAATCGTTTATCTTTTAATTGTATTGGTTTTAAACATTAACGCGTACGTCAGCTATAATTGACGGTGACCCTTCATATAGGGTGGACTTTCCTGAACAGAACAGAACAGATGATCCCATCCAATTAGTCCCTTCGTCATTCCCGGAGTTGAAACATTCCAGTGGGAAACGTGTATACGACGCAAAAACAAAATAATTCTGCTATCTGTCATTGGTTATTTATGGCATAGAATGTGGTCTAACCATACACAAGGTACACCCTAAGATATCGCATGTGACCCCATGGTATAAAAATAGGACGTAGTTTCTCTGCTGCAGAGAGATTGATCCCTGCGAAATCTGCTGGTTGTGGTTACCAGATCTAGAGATCACAAATAAACCAGGTTACTTAATTCTGATACGTACAGTGAAGAACATTTATTGGAATTTCTTTAAGAAACAACATTCGGATTACTTTCTGACACAGTGAAAACATCGTGGCTTTCTTAAGGACCAACATTGAGACTACTTTAATTATGTACAGCCTTTCTATCCATTTCGTAAGAACAAATTTTAAGGTTACTTTTCAGTTTTCCGGTTGACTGATTTTGTCTGTTTATATACTTACAGAATGAGATTTAACTTTCCCTTTGGAAGATTGTTCGGAGTTCGGTAATTTTTGTTATTACCCTTATATTCTGATACAATGAAGAGTACGACCATTATATTGTTATCTTTTGTTAACTGATATTATAAGGTGTCTTCCTGTCACAGTAAAGAAAATCTGGACATTTCTTAGGAACGGACATAAGGTCACTTTTTAACAAATTGAAGACAATCATTGCATTTCATTATAATAGACATTAAATATGTGGTTCCTATCAGGAATTCACTGGCCTTGATAGAGGGTAATACTACTAACAAGAAAGCGCCACTGAACCAATGGTTCCTAGTGATAATGTTGAAATTATCACATGGAAACATTTCTATTGGAAATTATGATTTTGTATATACCTTTACAGTGTACCTGTTTCACATAATGACCATGGATATGTTCTGTCACAATTCTATCCTTCTTTCTTGGTCAATGACTTGTCACCAATTATGACTTATCCCCGATTTTTTAGCATGGGTAATAATAGATGGGTGCAACTAGTGAAAAAAGAACTGCTTGCCCTTGCTGTGAACTTGAATTCAACCCATGAATTTCAGTTGAGTTCATGTTGTTCAATCTTTAGTCTTCTGTGCAGTACTTTGTAGACTATTGTGTGTTTTTGTTCATTCTATAGTCCCTTGATTTACACTTGTAATTACTCCTTTGCTATCTTCTAACTTTGATTAAGTATACTGCCTGACACAGTGGTGAACCTCTTGGTATTTCTTAAGGGCAGACTTTAAGGTTACTTCCTGACATAGTGAGGAAAATATTGGCTTCTCTTGAAAATCAACATTATTTTTGTGATGGACGTATGGGTGGACAGACAGACGAACACAACGAAAATAGCATTCAATTCATCCAGAAAGGGTGAGTGAGTGATTGTTATTTAACGCCAACTCAGCAATTTTTCAGCTATATCATGGAGAGAACAAGTTAATTATCAATGAGACAATGATGAGGTCTGCTTTGTACTAGACCAACACGCTGAGATGGATTTTTATAGTACTAGCTCACTGAAACAACAGTCTGCGGGTAGACATGTCTCCCCACTCAAATGCATTATCCTGATTCCAAGCCAACCAGTCTTTGTTCTTTCTCCTTATCACTGCATGCTTAGCAGAGAATCAACAAATACCAATTTTATAGTCTTTGGTTTTACCCGATCAGGTATTGGGGCTCGAACCCCAGAAAGGGGGCGGAAGGGGGAGACATAATTCAGAAATCCAATTGTAACAAAATATTATGAAACAACATTTAGATTGTTCATCCTAGTTCAAGAAAGGGACAATACTCCACATGTTGTCAGTAAAATCATAAGAAAAAAATACAATTGGTTTTGATTTTTTTATTTGGCTTGGCCTAATGGCCTTTGTCGATATGGCACAACTGTTAACTACTTAGATTTTAAGCATGTCAAAACTATTGGACAGATTGTGATAAAGCCATAACAATTAATTACTTTTTTTCACTAATGTATACTTAAAAGCTTTTGGTCATAATGAAATCATTTACTCCTCAAAATAATAATTGATAAGTTAATACTATACAATTACTGTCTTTTGATGAGGTAAATGTGTGGATTTATTGACTTCTGATAAAATATTATATTCACTGAGCCCGAAAGGGCAAAGTGAATATCATTTTTTTTTTCAAAAGTCAATTAATCCACACATTTACAGATTCAAAAGACAGTAATTGTTTTATTCTATATGTTGAGGAAATGGTGATATTCTGAAAATAAAAGTTACATGTCCACTGTCCTGGAGTAGTGTTACATTATTGTTTACATCACCATGCTATTATCTGAATCTTTATCATTTAATATATTTTTCAATGTTCCGTCCGACAAAGTGGCAAATCTCTGTTTTGGGTACCAGCGGTACATCTGCATCTATAGACGACAATTTGTTTTTGTATTAACGGATGCGCCAAATGAACTACTTTTTTCACTGGTTGATTAAAATAGAATGTTCCTAAAAGAAATTCCATGTTCCAAAAATAGTAACACGTGAGATTTACCGCAGTGAATACGTCTTTTTATTTTAAAGAATGATTTTGATAGAAATCTATACTAAAGAATTTACTAATATAGAATAATAGTTTATATTTTTGGTTGTTTATATAACATTGTTTGATTGGTGGTGTTTAATGCCACTTTCAACTATATTTCAGCTATATCGTGTCGGTAAGTTTTATTGGATGAGCCGGAAAAAACCATCAACCTGTTGTAAGTCACTGACAAACTTTATCTCATAATGTTGTACACCTCGCCCTGATCGAGATTCGAACTCACAACATCCAACTACCATACAATCATGGCCATGATGGCCCCTTGCTCACTTTCTGAAGTAATTAAATTGTTATGGCCTTACACCTGTAAATCAGTAACACATGTTGACAATATTATTATACTACCACTGCAGATAAACTCCCATGATGCATTTGGAGAATATATTTCTATATGAATTTTTGCAGTACTTTTTATCTTATTTTTATGTACATTTCAAACATGAAATTTACTATCTGAGTTCCAAGTGAATATCATATCTCTTAAGGAACATGCAATAATAGAATGAGCAGATTCAAGATCAAAGCTCCATAAAAAGTAGTCTAAGGCCATACAAAGTTAATTTCTTGGTTCTCAGGCCCGCCCGCATGTGGAAATTTGTCGCCGCATTGCCGATTTTTTTTGCAAAAATAGTACAAAAAAAAAAAAATTAAATGCAGTAGCGCTGTCCGTATGGAAAAAACAACCGCATCCGTTTTTCTCTTATATCGCGTGGTCCGTGAAACGCTTTAAAACGCATCATGCTTAAATGAGATTTAAAGCATCGTTATGACAATGTATAAATAAAAAACGTGTTTCCGTTTGACATTTAGACAAAATGTCAATCGTTTCTGTGCAAATTCGGCACAAATGTTTGCCAGTTTTACCAGGAAACATAATAGGGGGCTTCTCCGAAGCTTGTACCTTATTGGAATTGTTTACGGAGATAAAAAATGGTACATTGGGACCAGCGGATTGGACGTTTCTATAAAAATTAACCACTTGTGATGTTTCTGCCACCATCGGAAGAAATAAAATTGAAATTTTCAATAAAGTAATGAAAAGATTTATACATTGCCATATTTTTCACACAAAAAAAGAAGAAAAAATGCCTCCCTCATCACTTTTTACAGCAGTAAAAGGATAAAAAAAAATACCGCCCTCCTTCATCAATTTTGACAAAAAAGGGCCTGAGAACCAAGTAATTAACTTTGCATGGCCTAAGCTGTCTTACATAACCTTCCAAGGGAACAGTGAAATATGGTCACATAAGACAGGTTTAATTGAATCGAAATAAAAACCAAGGTGGCATAATACAAGTTACTGCTTTTAAATAGAAGTGGTCGCTAAAGCAGGTTTGATTGTATCCTGTATTCCTTTGATAATTGTTTTTACTATGACAATATATTGTCCAATTATAGTTTTTAAATAATGACAATATTGTCCAATGAAAATAAGTTTTAGCAAATGACTATATTGTCCAATCAAATCATTTGTTTTAACAATAACAATATTGTCCAATCAAATCAAATCACATGTTTTAACAATAATTGTTCACTGATATAATAAAAAGAAAACAAGAAATTAACTAAAGAAACAAAGTAATGCAACAATATTTTTGGACTATTTTTTTTTATTGTGAAATTAAAGACTCATCTGAGCTTGTATCATTCACCTGGCTATCCATGCATAGTTTGTGTTCAATCAGGTCTAGTTTTTTAAGGGAAAAAATGTCAAGCTTACACCATTTAAAATCAGATTAAAAATTTTTTAAATCAAAATTTTGGATGTTGGTCACTTTTGGCCCCTTCATATCTCTGAAATGGTAACAGCTACACCACATAATAGTTTTAACTGTATATATTACATTTTTGAGATGTATTTTTAATCACATGCCTCCTTGTGGGCAAATGTACATAGCGCAAGTTTGATAATAGGAATGTTCGCCAATCTCATTAGTGATGTCATATTCATTAATTTGCATGTCATTAAACAAATAATTGGTTGGCAGTAAAACAATAACGTAATTAACAGGAAAGTAACCAATTTTTAAACTTTTATAACTTTTTGATTTCCAAACCAATTTTGGTTCTGTTAATTGTTTTAGAGAATTAAGAAAATTCATATTTGTTCTGTCAGTTTACATTTTTTTTATTTTGATATGATAAATTCATAATTCTAATATGAAATAATGCATTTTTACGCTTCAAAACTAAATAAAACAAGATTGAATTTCCAATCTTTTTATTCTGAATATTTTTATCAAACCTTCGATGTGAATTAATTATTGCTATATAATTTTCATTTCTGAAAGAATTATTAAATTATCATAAATAACAAAATAATAATGACAATTTAAAGTTGAGCCTTCATTGAAAAACAAGCGAAATTTTTGATTTCCTGCCAACCACACAGGTAAATTCTCAAGCCTGTGACATCACGGCAAACATCCCTATACCCAGGATCATCGATGGAAGAACTTTATTGGAAGAAGATATATGGGTATTTTGGAATACTTCAGACAATAATTATTATTAACATAATTTATCAGCTCAATATTAACTACCAGTTAAGTTATAATGAACTATCCTGTGAGCCCCCCCCCCCCTCTTTGGCATGTGTGATGAATCCTGAACACAAAATAGGAAATGAATATCACCACTGATTGGTCAGTTTAAGGTATGAATTCTGACATCACCCCATACAGGATGTCATTATAAGTACAAAATGTATTACAAAAAAAATGTAAAAGTCTAGTTAATCCTGTATTAAGAGGTGACCTTTGAGCCAAAGAAAAAGTGACCTTATAAGACAGGTGACCTCTTTAAAGAGGTTCAATTCATATGAAATTTTCTTTGATAGGACAAGAAAAGGTGACCTTTAAATACAAGGGACTGCTTAAAGGGGAATTTGCTGTAGTGCCTACAGACAAACTTCGTGGGCGGAGCTTATCATCAAAAATCCCCGTTGATATGTACAGCATATTTATGAAACTGTACGTCACATGAGCAACATGACCTAAAGGTCACATACCTCAGAAATTTGAATTATCGAAGTGATTTTTGTAGATTTCAGACTGACGAAGAATATTTTTTTTAATAAGACTGAAAGTTTCGTAGAGAGAAACACTAGTAACCATGCCTGTCAAATATTTTGCTCCAAAAGTAACAGTGAAACTATGTATCATTGATTTTTCTCCTCGATATAGTCATGGTAAAAAAAAATGAACAATCTGAATGTTTGCTCCGCCCACAGCTATTTATACCCACGGTACCGGTTTAAGAGAGGTGATTTGAGTTTTAATTAGATTGACACCAGCAGTACTAACTATAGGAAGGAATGTGGATAGGTTTGGCTTAAAATTAATCTTGCATGGTTTACAGCAGTCATGGATGAACGATTGTATGACAGCAATACAAAGAATGACGGACAAAATGACAGACTAAGTGATCCATATATGTCAGCTCTGCTACTCAGGTGATACAAAAAATATGTACACATATCTTAGTTTTTACAGAAAAAAATACATAAAATACTAATTTCTTCTCTTTGTTTCTTCACTATAAAATACAGCTACTTTTCATTTGTACCATTCATTCTTCTGGACTAGCTACTGTCACTAGAAAAAAAAAAGGAGAATGTTTTCTTAACAAATTAATTCTGGTGTTACGGTCATCACACTTTCAAGTACAAAATACATACTCCATACTTAAATATTATCCAATCAGAATAAAGTATTTATCTGTTACATTGTTCCAATTGGCTGGGGTTTTTTTTACGAGTACATATTCATGATCAATAATTTTATGACCGTAAGGGAAGGTAAACTGCCTTGCCTGTGAACATCTCCAAACTAGGTAATTTCCTAAAAATCAGTTTATAGGCCACTTTCAGCAATATTTTAGTTATATATCTTGGCAGTAACTTTTATTGGTGGAAGAAACAAGAATATCTGAAGAAAACCACCAACCTGCTGCAAGTCACTGACAAACTTTATCACATAATATCGAGTACACCTCTCCAAGCGCGGAATACGAACTCACAACTTTAGTAGTGATAAGAACTGACTGCATAAATGTCCGTGAAATAGAGACTAATATTTCCCTCAGTAATATAAAACCATGTAGGAGGAGAACAGACGTCATCACAATCGCAAAATATCAATGAGCATTCAAGCTCCATTTAAAACGTCTTAGTATGGCAAATATAACAGTAAAATATATGTAATAAACTACTTCTGTATTTTGAATATCAAAAATAAATCAGCGGCAACTGAACAATGATAGCAATTCATTCATGCCCTAACGCCCATTCTTGAATTGCTGTGATGTTCGGTAATTCATGATTGATTTTCGATTGATTGATTGATTGATTGATTGGTGTTTAATGCCAACTTTAGCAGTATTTCAGCTATATCGTACAATTTGTTTTCGATATTCATTCGTGAATTGTCGTACTGTTTGGTTATTTGCGATTCAATTTCGATAATCGTAATGCGAGAGTATAATTACTGGTACTAACAAGTTCCGTCACTGTTTCTGTTTTCTCTCCTCTTTTTACGGTCTTTGATATTTTGGGCGTCTGAAAATAAATCAGATTAATCAGCTATAATCAGAAATTTTGAAGCACATTTTGTAAGAGAAAATCATGTACATAAAAAAATTAACTAAATTCATTCATACATAATAATCTTACAGGTAAAATTAAGGAATAACGGTATTGTTTTTGAAGAGTTGGCGGTGTCAATTGGGAATTTGACGCAAATTCAATTTTAAAAATTGCAAAAACTAAAATGTTTGATATTGAAATGTGGAAATGATGTCCTTTACTGTTTTGTCCAATTACTGAAAGAAGTGACAAGAAAAAAAACATTTCAGAAATGATGCCCTAAACACTAGAAAAGCCACAGAGACTGCATTAAGGACATTTCAAATTGTTGTTTATATTTCTTTGTTGAAAAAATAAATTGTAAATATGTCTTTTTTTTTTCTTTACATGTCTATATAATAAAACAACAATGGATTTTGAGGTAGTAAATAATGTGTTAACATTGACCTGAAAAACTATAAATATCGACCAGGGGAAGCCGTTATCACACCATATCTACCACCTCAAAGTCAACAATTGTATAATATATACTTTTTTACTTCCTTTTCCATTAGTTGCCCCCATCGTAATTTAGCTTTCAAGATGTTTGCAATACATGATTGTACTAATTGATCTTTATAATATCTGCTAATTTCAAATATTTACCTTTTTATTGAGTTTACAGAGTATTTCTTGTAAAGGAAGAAATATTCCATGGCCCTTTTTACAGGTAAAGTATGTCTTCCCCTTGTAAAAACCATCATGTTGACCAACTGTGAAATAATACAAGAAAACTATGTAATACAGTGAAAAAAAAATACTCCAAAACAGGTATACAAAAGTACACTGAAAGGGGGGATAACTAAAGTGATATTAAAAGGGGAGATAATTTGTTGAATGAATTGTAATGGTGTTTCACACCACTTTCAACAATATTACAGTTATATCATGGCAGTCAGTTTTATTGGTTGAGGAAACCAGAGTACCCAGAGAAAAGCTGTCACAAGTCACTGACAAATTTTATCACATAAAGTTGGTATAAATTGTGTCTGGTCCAATTGTATAGTTACCAATAAATTACATTCCACTTTCTGCTTCTTAAGATTCCATTTGATTTTTTTTTTCAAATTACAGACTACATTTTAATATAAAAATTTGGATCCTTAATCCCTGCCTTGGTGCAAGCTTGAATCTGTGCATGTTTCATGTTATTTATATTTGCATTTCCATTACCAAGGATCATTCCTGCCAAATTTTATTCCATTTCATAGAGCAGTTCTGCATATTAAAATATGAGAAAGTCAACTTAAGAACCGACAATAGACGGAATAAAAACATTAATAGAATTACACACCTTTACTAGTTTACTATATAATCAAGTTCTAAAGAAAAAATACCTGGCTGAGCAAGTTCAAGGCCAACATATAATACATCAGGTTTGTTGTCAAGGTGACCAATATAACATATTTTACCAGATTTATCCCCCTTTGCTATCACATAATCTCCATGTTGAACTTGTAATTTATAGCTGCAAGAAAAACACAATTCATTTTGTAGTAGACAAAACAGAAAGCATCATCGTAATCTCATCGAAATGTAATTTGTTCCTGCCATGTCATATCTGAAATTAGCTAACTTGGCGTTAACCAACAATCACTATCTATTCCTGTAAAATTCTGGGCTCTTCATCAACATCTTTTGTTTTTGATCAATTTTGTTTATAAAATCTTTACACTATCGGTATATATGTAAGCGTACTTTTATTCCGGTGTGTAGAATTTCCGGTTAGGGTTAGGGTTAGAGTTAGCATGGAGAAAATAACCTAGTGCAATAATTCCTCTGGAAATTATGTGGAAGAGTTAATTTTGACAGTTTTGTAAATAATTTAATTTTTAGGAATTTTAATCTTTACTATGTTCATAAAATATATTTTTGTAAATAAAATATTTTCATATAATTACTTTCATAACTTTTTCATTTAATTATAATATTTAAAACCTCTTAGTAATAAAATTAATAAGGTCTACAACTTTGTGTTATGTTTTGTATTCTAATTAGGGTTATGACCTAAGTTCATGAAAGGTAACCCTGATATGTATCTTTTCTTTGCATATTTGATTAGTTAAGGTCAGTTTTACCAGTTATTTCCTTTCATTGGTTATTGTAGTCACCTGAATTTTTGGTGGGAAATTCTTTTGTTCTTTGTTCTATTACTTTTTCATATCTTGGAAGGCAGCTGATATACATATTCTTTGGATCAAATTTGATGACTATTTGAAACAGCTTGAACTATATTTCTATTTGGCACCACTAACATTCATTAAGGTATTTATACT
>MJUT01061228.1:374680-392794 GCA_002080005.1 Gigantidas platifrons
GACCCTTTGGGTCAGGTGAGCTAAAAATGATAAAACAATTATAGCCAACTTTTTTGCAGTGTTGCAAAGAATAATAAAGCAATTGTGGCCTTATCATGGCTGTAATTGTATGATATCGTGGCGGTAAGTTTCATTGGTGGAGGAAACCGGAATGCCTGGAGAAACTACCAACCTGTCGCAATTCAATGACAAACTTTATCACAGTGTTGTATCGAGTACACCTCACCATGAACGGGATTCTAACTCACAACTTTAGTGGTGATACTGATAGGCACTGATTGCACAGGTAATTGTAAATCCAACTAGCATAAGATCATGAACACGACTGCCCCAAAAATCCTTAAATTTGCTTATGATGAACTTGGTATTATTCAAGAGGCACAACTCTCATCACCACTCACAAGGGAAAAGGTATTAAACTCTAAAATTGAACTTGGCCTGCCTGTTATGGTCCCTCACCATGTGTTTTAAATACTTTTATTTCAAGTGAGCTGAATCTGATTTTAACTCAATTTAACATTTTGTCAAGGAGAAATTTAAATCAATTAATGACTAGAAAATTGAATGTCCCTGTCCCCCGTCTCAACCTTATCTACCTCAACCCCCCCCCCCNNCCCCTCACCCCAATTCCAATTTACTACCTTAACTTTTGGCTTGGTTCTGAGGAATGTGTAGGGGTATAATGCAAAGAAAACGTCTTAAAGAACCAAAATGGATTTTCAATATAACTTAATTTGAAGGAATGGTATATTATTCATCAGGTATGATGTAGAAAACTTATGTATATAGACTTTAAAAGGGGTTTGTGTCTTAGTTTGTGTCTGTAAGACACATACAATGCCCCCGCAGTTATAATTGCAAAAGGGTAAACCAATGTTTTGCTTATTCAGCATCAAGCAGAAATGACTGAAATAAATGAATCTGTAACTAACAATGTGATGTTCGATTGATTGATTGATTGAATGGGGTTTAACGCCATTTTCAGCAGTATTTCAGCCATATCGTGGCAGTCAGTTTTAGTGGCGGAGGAAGCCGGAGTGCCCGGAGGGACCCGCAATTATAAGGAGCGTTGTTTACACGTTAACAGGTTTCAGTGGCTAAGTTCATATAAGCATAATTTTGTAAAAAATTGTTGAAAATCAAAATCCATATAATATGCACACCTTCAGTGTTGGTACTAACTGTCTACAAAATATAAAAGGTCTAGCTCAAAAACTGTAGGAGGAGTCAGCCAGACAAACCATATATCCTATGTGGATTTAGCAAAATCTGTCCAAGTTCATGCATCCATAATTTTGTAAAAAATTGTTGAAAGTCAAAATCCATAAAATATGCACACCTTCAGTGTAAGTACTAACTGTCTACAAAATATAAAAGGTCTAGCTCAAAAACTGTAGGAGGAGTTAGCTGGACAAACCATATATCCTATATGGGGTCATAAACGAAAAGTCCAACTACCTGTCATTTTGAGAATATCTGATGAAAATCAAAATCCTCCATTATGTGTATAAACATCCTACAAAATATTAAAGCTGTAGCTCCAAAACTGTAGGAGGAGTTAGCCAGACAGACCATGTTCCCTTTATGCAGCTAGTACGAAAAAAATGACTAAGTCCAACTACCTGTCATTTTGAGAATATTTGATGAAAAGCAAAATCCTGTGCACATGCACACCTCCATTGTGTGTATAAACATCCTACAAAATATTAAAGCTGTAGCTCCAAAACTGTAGGAGGAGTTAGCAGGACAAACTATGCATACTATAGTGTGACGAACGGACGGACGGACGGACAGGGGTAAAACAATATGCCCCCCGACAAATAGTCGTGGGAGCATAAAAATGTGGTTTCAATTACATATAGGAAAGAATACTAAAGTTCACATGCATGGACAAAAGGTTAAAATGAGTTGTATCAGATGAAAATTGAGTGAAACCTATTTAATATAAGAGCCAACCAGTCTTTGCTTTTACTCCTTAATGCTGCATGCTCAGCGGAGAAGCAGCAAATACCAATTTTATAGTCTTTGGTTTGACCCAAACGGGGCTCCAACCCATGATCTACAGCACTCGAGGAGAGCATGCTAACCATTACACAACAGTTCAAGTTGGTTTTTAATCATACTGAGGTGAGCAAAAAGCAATTCTTAAAAGTTAGGATTCGTTAAGGTGAAAGTTATTCCACATGTGCGTACTAAAATAGATATTTAAGTTTTTTATTAACCCGTTTTATTTGGAGTTACCTTCTCTTGGCTCTCAGTAGATTCGCTACATCTGTACAAAGTGGTACGATCCCCTTCCTGGTGCTATTGACAACAAATGCCACAGCACGAGAAGCAATCTCTTTATCTTCTACTAAACTGTTTAAGCCACTCCCTAAAAATAAAGGATTTGAATCAGATAAATTTGAAAAGCCCAGAAAATCTTCAGCTTAAGAAAATAAGTTAGATTTTCCCATCTAGAATCGAAATAATTCATGGAAGCCATAGTTTGTATCCAGTTTTAACATGGGTATAGGATAACATTATTTTTTCGTTGCATTTTATCCCTTGCTTTCGCTTGGGTTAAACAATTTATGAAATAATGTTGTTAAAACTGGATACAAACTATGGCTTTCGTGAATTATTTCTTATTTATATGTTATACTGCTAAGACTGAGAAACATGTCATTGAAGTAAAAACATCTGGTCTCAGAGCAGATCTTCTTCTAATTATGTAATGTAAATGAAAAAAATGTAGCAATTTAATTGAAATCATGTTGGTTCTGTATTTTCATTCTTTTTTTTATATACAGTCGAACCTCGTTGTCTCGATATCTCGGATAAGTCGAGCATTTTTGTCGGTCCCTGAAAAGTTGCCGTTGACCTAATGCATTTTAACTTTGATAAGTCGATCTCTTTTGTGTCGATTTCTCGAATTACTCGAGTAAAAATATTAGTCCACAAAAAATTAAAATACCGTAAATTCACCCACATAAGTAAAGCTCCATGTTTCCATAACTCCGACACAAACATTTTGATTATACATGTTTGTTTAACAATTTGATTGACCTCGTTAACGTTGACATGTTAAATGTAAACATCTGCCACATCTTTAATTCTTTTTTTAGATCGGCATGCTCAAACGGAACAAAATTTTACCTGAGAAATGAATTTTAATACATATGTACCCAAGCCAATATGTCATAATTTGTATTGAACTTTTCACAATAATTCACAATTATGGAAGCTTTAATTAACATTGATTAAGAAGATTATAATTGACAAACAATATGATCACTGGTGATCGATTTTCTTTCATCTTCATTGAAAACGTGATTGATAATAATTTGTGATATCATTTTTTTTATTCCGTTTAAACAGTTCACATTCCTTTTTATTAAATATCAAATTCATAGAATAATAAATAACAGTTTTGTGTATTGATATTTCTTTAAATTTATATATATGTTTATTGAAACAAACAAAAACATCTAGTACATATCGAACAAAGAGTAAACAGTAAACATGACAATCAAATATATATTTTACACATTTTCAAACATGATGGAAACACACATCTGTACCTCTATCAATAAAACAGCTGACGTCATAGTCGATCTCTGATAAGTCGAACCTCGGATAACTCAAGTATTTTCGGGTGGTCCCTTCGAGTTCGAGACAACGAGGTTCGACTGTACATGTAGTTAATTCATTAAAACCTCAGGCAAAGAAAAATTTGGTGGGTACATGCAGGGCATTCCACAGCAGCAGGGAACAGAGCAAATTGCCCATCTAATTGCATTTTATCCCCGGCTACTTTGTTTTCAAAAATAAAAATGTCAAAGTGAAAGTAAAATATGATTTTGGTTTTGCCTACTGGTTAATCTTTTGCACTCTAAATTGCTCAAATTGGGAATCATTATAAGGGAGTAAGAATCAAAATTTTGGGAATTTTCCACGATTTTAAAATATTTTTCATTGAGAAAGGGTCTTTTTACTGACCACTGGGGAAGGCTGTAAAAATTCCCTCCCCATCTACTTTAAAAGTATCACCTCGATCCTACTTGAAAATGAGTGGAATGCCCTGTACATGTTGCCAGTTGGTATACAAAACTACTTTTTAATTTAATTTTACCTACTGTAGGTTATGCTAGCTTTAGGACAGACCTCTTTATTTAAATGTAGGGTTTCATCACTATCAGAGGAGCTATTTTTTTTCTCCAGGAAGTCGGAAATAAATTTAACACCTAACAAAAATTAGATTTAGATTTCACATGAAAAATAATTATGCAATTTTTTCTTCAAATTGCAGAAAAAATTGTTGTTGAAAAGTGAAGGGTCACATATATACAGAATATTAGGCATTTTGTTTTTGGGACTGACTTTATCACAGGGTATATCAGGTGAGCCGGAACGGCGAGCCTGATATACCCCGTGATAAAGTCAGTCCCAAAAACAAAATGCCTAATATTCTGTTTATCGGTAATTTATAATTATCTTTCAAAAAAATAATCAAATGAATTCTTTAAAACGATAATTTTTATGGGATTATTTTTTTGCGGATGGATCTTGTTTTTTAAATGTGATTCGGTTCTGGCGCGCGAGGTTCATTCAAAAACTAGTTAACGAGGCGGCAAGATGTGTTTTCTTTAACTATTTGACGTGTGTTATACATTATGATGGTTTTGTTGGATTGAAGTATGTTTTGGAAATTATAATGTTCGAATATGCTATCGGTAAGTAATTTTTGTCATAAAAACTTGTGCTAAAACCGTATCGAATACGTTTCATTGAAACATTCTGAATGTAGGTCAAATCAATAAACATCCATAATAATCCCACTCAGAAGGCATTTAGATTTTATGTTATTAATTTTAGAAAGTTAATTACAGACAACGACACAAAGTCTGTCTTTTTACTAAGAATAGCAGATATGCATGTATAAATATATATATATATATATATAGACGAATTTAGATGTATCGACGATATGATTTGGGGTTGTTATGAAATTATGTACAACAAATGTATATATTTGTATATCCAGAATAAGTCTCCCTCTTACTGATCAGTGCTATGTTGTATTAAATTTTAGCTCTTTTCTGTAATTGGATTGATTTCAATTTTAAATCATCATTAGATATTGCAGTGTTTTATAACAAACAAACAAACAAAACAATATGTATCGTATAAGCCTAAGGATGTTCCATCTTTACAAAGTAGTTATTTCTTGGTTTTGACTGAGGGATGTTGATTATTCAAATAATATGGCCAAACGTTAAATGTTGTTTAAGATAGTAACGAAAATGACGTTGACCTTTTCCCGTATTATTGATTTTGATGACGCAACCAATCTTGTTTTTTTTAAATAAGTATATTCATGCGCGGTAGTTGACGCATGCCTAATTGTGGACTGACCTAATAATTTTGATATCACATCCAGTACGTTGAGATAAGCTTTATCAATCGACACACTTCAAAGGAAAACTACACAAATTACCGATAAATATATATATGCATCATCTCTATTTTTGTTCATCTTTCATGTCACTTAAGAAATTGTTTTCAAGTATAATTTTTGTGATAGAAATTAAAAGAAAGAAAAAAACAAATCTCCACCCACACCCACCCCAAAATCAATACCCTCCCCTGGCACTTACCTGATATTTCTGACATACAAAAGTAATTCTTTAGGATAAAAGATATGGATCAATTGAACTTGGCGGTCGCAACCTAACCCTAACCCTAGTTGTTAACAATACTGGTATTCCAGTATTGCGACCGCCAAGTTCAATTGAGCCAAAGATATGAATGGAAAATGAGAAAACATTGAAACATGCCAACAAATACTACGAATAGTTAGCCATAAGGACAATCTCAACTTTTATCATGAAAAGGGGGAGGGGGCAATTTTGATGCTGCAAACAAATAATCATTATAATCAATAAAAATCAATTCTCAGAAACTAAATCAAAACAACATTTTGATACACAAGCGACAAGCCTAGCAAATGTTTCGTATACAGCGAATTATGTAGCGTTTGTTTACGTTTTAAACAAAAAAGTTTTTTGTGATGCTGAAACAAACGGAATAGAAAAATGTAATTGTACCAGTAATTCTTGGTACTTCGTTACCCCACGGTAGCCAAGAATCAGAATTTTCACATAAGTCAGCACTGTGATCAGAATTTAAATCTTCCATAATATTTTACACTTGTTTGGCTTCTGATGCTGAATCTGTCGCCATCTTGTTTTGATTGGAATGGAATTTGAGGCGCCTTGCAGGATAGGTTATCAAAAACAAAACTTTAGTATACAAAGCGAGATAACTCTTACGTGCATTTCCAATCTATTTTATTTTCTTTGTGAAACGTTTTACAAGTACTGAGTGCCGCGACACAAAATTATGTCTTTAAAAAAAGGGGGTCGTCGTGGCCGTGATCGCATGGTAGTTGGATTTAAACTACCTGTGCAACCAGTGCCTCACCACTGACGTTATAAGATCGAGTCATATCCAGGCGAGGTGTACTTGATACAACATTATGCGATAAAGTGTGTCAGTGACTTGCGACAGGTCGGTAGTTTTCTCCGGATACTCCGGTTTCCTCCACCATTAAAACTTACTGCAACGATATTGCGAAAATAACAATGCCACAAGAAAAGATTATTTTGATTTTTTTTTTAATGACAATGAAAATTTTAATTGTTTATCAGATTTAGATAAATTGTCTTATATCCTCAATCCTAAAACAACTACTCAGGTAAATAAGCTTGGTTCCTTTTTAAAACAGTCTTCAGAACTGAGGACAGGGGAATCTTGAAATGTTTATTTGAAAATTACTTTGTCTTTATTACCATGTTTGTATTGTTTGTATTCTGTTTATTTTTGTCACATGCAGTAACTGTATAATGGCAATAAAGTATTTGAATTTGAATTTGATATAACTGAAATATTGTTGAAAGTGTCGTTATAATTAAGCACCATAAAACCAACCAACTAAACCAATCAATTAAAAAAACCAACTGTATTNATAATGTTAACTAGCTAATGGTGTAGATCAATTTTATTTATTTTTGCCATCTTCACAGGAATTATCGTTTAAATGTTAGGAGAATTTGGTGATAACTCCTGCTGACTGTTGATAAGTCCTGCTCAGCTCACGCGGACTTTGATACGAGTTTTGTTTATGGAGCCAGCAGGTAGATGTAGCCGGAGGGAAGGATGATAAGCTTGGTTCCTTTTTAAAACAGTCTACAGAACTGAGGACAGGGGACTCTTGAAATGTTTATTTGAAAATTATTTTGTCTTTATTACCATGTATGTATTGTTTGTATTCTGTTTATTTTTGTCACGTGCAGTAACTGTATAATAAAGTATTTGAATTTGAATTTGATATATAACTGAAATATTGTTGAAAGTGTCGTTATAATTAAGCACCATAAAACCAAGGATTTATATAGTAGTCCTACTATATAAATCCTTGATAAAACTAACCAACCAAACCAATCAATTAAAAAAACCAACTGTATTATATTCATGTAAAAACACACTTTTTAAAAGATTCTCAAGAGTTTGTTTCTTGTCCAATTTACATGAAATAAAAACAATTAAAGGCAGAATGTTCTACAGTTTCAAACAGTAAAAGTTTTACTCTGCAGTTTAGTTTACGAGTATTTATGAATTAAACACAAATTTGAATAGAATAGCTGATGTCACAGTTTACAAACATATGCGGTATGTTATTTCTATCGGTTCCTGCTACGTACAAAAGACTTTTTAAAAATAATTTTAAATTTGAAGATTATTTAACCATGAACAATGCAAACCAAAGAAGAATTATTACAAATTTAGAATAAGTGCCCATAAATTATAAATAGAACGCGGGTGATATTTTAATGTTCCTGTGGAACATAGAATTTGCAAGCTATGCAAATTATATATTGAAAATGAAATTCACTTCCTCTTGGAGTGTCCTGTTTTGGAAATCTCCAAACATGACATTATAAAAGTTTAAAAATCTTAAACATCTAGATAACAAATCAAAATTATTTGGCTTATGTCTGCTGGAGACAAATATATATATGATAATCTTTATAAGTTGTTAGATAAATTATTTACATTGAGACAAGAAAAAATTAAATAAGTGTAATGGTTAATTTTGTTCCCCCTCAATAACCATTTAAATAACATGATATTTTAACAATTTTGAACTCTGGTGTATTTTATCACAGGATTGTTGGGTGCTCTGCCTCTTGAGAATGCAATATTATACAGTATTATCTTGGGTTTTGATATTTCCTTTACATCATTACTTTGGTCACTGACATAACTATGTATGATTATAAACTTTTGCTGTAAACCATTATTGTTATTTTATTTTTATTTTATTTCAATGTCTGATAATTACTTAAATCACGCTAATCATTGTAACAAATTAATGATGATTTTTCTGCCCTTCGGGGCGTCTTGATTGAAAATAAAGTATTTGTTTGTTTGTTTGTTGTTGTAACCTACAGCTGATCACACTCCGATTATACTGTTGATTTCCATTCAAAGTGTCTCCATTAAAGTATCGGGGCGTGATCAGTCTATAGGGCAGTGCTTGATTTGACTATAGGTTTTGGCAGGCTGAAGCCTAGGGCCTCAAAACCTCCAGTGAAGGTGAATAATATTTTTGATATTGTCATATAGGCCTTTCTTATTATGATGTCATAACACACTGTAGTTTCTATAAACAACCCTTCAGTTCAGTAATTTTCATTGAAGTCGTGAGAGTGGGAGGTTGGGAGGGGCCTCACAAGTGGAAAAACCTAGGGTCTCTCTTTATCTAAATCCGGCACTGGTTGTGGGTTACCAGAGATATAAAAAAAAAAAAAAAAAGAATGTTGATGGAATTTAACGTAAACGAAATTCTGGTAGAATCTCAAATAAAAGGACGTTCTTCTATTGGTTTTGTTATCTCGCCACATCCACAATGTACATGTATCTTCTATGTTCAATGTTGAACGTCACTTGTAACTTAAAGTGCGTGAAATGAGTCCTGGTCTATAAATAGAGTGTACCTTTACCATTTCAACAAAGAATATTGCATCTATAATGTTACTCTTGCAGATAATATGGTACACGAATGATTATTATGTATTTAAAAAGTGTATGTAATTTTACAAATACTGTCATAATTATATGCCCAGTATCTAAAGAAATAAACTGTGCGTCTTGGTGGTTACCAGAAGGACAAACAATTAATGTACCACAAAATACTACACCAATAACTATTTGAAGGTACAGCACAGCAACACGCGAAGCCCACCAAAATCCAAGGAGCGGTAGGACACTTTGCACTTTCGATTTGACATTGTTTTGTGTATTCGATATATATCACACAGCAGTTCGATTCCGGTACGGGGTGTGCGGTAAAGTTTGTAAGTGATTTGCAGCAGATCACCTAACTCGAATAATACTGCGCCCTCTATCGGCACTATCGCTGGACGAGGTTAATGTAGCGACCAGCGGGAGAGTAATATAACGACTGGATTATTCGGGTTACAGATCACCTGGTTTTTTCCCGAGTACTTAGATTTATTCAACCATTAAAAGTCACCACTATGATATAGCAAAAGAGATTGTTGAATGTGGCTTTAAAAACTCTTAAAATCATTATAAAATTGACACTGGTAATAAGTCATAAGTTCATAAGTTTATTGGTTCACCAATCAAGGGCCCACAGGGGGCATATACAATATGAGCATATTAAAATATAATTGTTTTACAACATAAACAAAAAACAGCAATAATGTTTTTACCACTAAAAAAATATATATATACCGGTAAATCAAACCGTAATATTAAATCTGACGTCAGCTAAAATTTATGAATAAATGCATTATTTTCTGAACTTCGCATTCTTCTCTTGACATATGATCCGACAATACTTTCATACTTACTGCTTAAACATAATTAATAAACATTAAAACAATAATATACATTTGAAAGGGTTTGTGATTTAAGTCACTGGTATGTATCCAGCTGTGTAAGTATATTGTAAACTTTTAGAGTATACTTAGATCTTTTGAATCAGATGACATCATACGATAACAGAACAATTTGAACGGGTAAGTTTATGAAAATTATATGCAGTTTATTTTTAAAATAATTTTAATTAAAAGTACCTTAATTTTTGTTGCAAAGTGTACATTATAAGGCCATCCTAAACAAACCCGCGCGCGTAGGTTTTGAAAATTTGCCAAAAATAAAAAAACAAACACACATTGTTTGAAATGTTATTTTACACTGAAATCTCATGAAGTTATTAGAAAAACCTGACATTTCATATCCATGGACTGTTAATTTCTCATGCTTAATTAATAAAACTATTAATTACAGTTCTAAATCATCTTTATTGATGCTAAACACTGTGCTTTACACATCTTCAGGCTATCAATTGAGCACTAAAAAAATACTGAAAGTATTCTTAGGTTGTTTGATTTTTTTTGTTTGTTTTTTATTTTCCTCCCTCCCTCCTAGGTTTTGGTACCCTACCTTGATGTTAAACGTAGAATTAATTTAGGACGGCCTAAGACGAAAAACAAAATAATAATATCACACTGACGTGTCAGTTACAAAATCGAGTAGAAAATTCGATGAATCAGAAGTAAAATCGATACCACTAACACACATATGTACACGACATTACTTTCCTGGCATGTCACAAAAGACGTTGGGAGCTGATTAAATGCTATAATACATACTGTCTATGTTCGTTTCCAATGTTATATTGTACACAGCTTAAATGTATTTACATTTAAAATCGTATAGGACTAAAGTTATTTTCTACGAAAATAATATTAGCAAACTCATGTCAACGTTTTAGTCTTAGAGTGATTGAAATGGGCGACGTTTGAGCTAAAACAAGTTACATTGATTCGATGTGATAATAATGATGTCCGCTTTCTACTAGATCAGCAGAGCTAACTCTCTGCAACATCAGTCTGCATGTAGACATGTCGGTACACCTGGATACATTATTATGATAACGAACCAGCCAATCTTCGCTCTTACCCTTTAAAGCTGAGTGCACAATGGAGAAGCAGCAAATTCCAATTTTATAGTCTTTGGTTTGACCCAACCGGGACTCGAACTCACGATCTACCACACTCGAGGCGATCACGCTAATCATTACAATACTTGTGTGGTTTTTATAGTAGTATACCCAATTTATCATTATATCATATTGACCATAATAATTGCTAATATTTTTGTTGTCTGTTTTTCCTATAAACAGTTTTGACGCAATTATGTTGTTAATTGTTTTTTGTTTAATTTGGCCTTGCTTACTGTACTAATTGTTTAATCAGAAAGTTTTCAAAAACTAAAATTTTGCATAAATTTGTATTGTAAATATGTTTCTTCTTCTTATTTTATTTACTATGTATGTATATATTCGGTGTTATATCAAATCAAATTGAAAACAAAAATATCACACTGTTGGAATAGTTCCAAAAACTAATAGAAAAATCATGAAAATAGTGTCAAAATCGATAGCCCCAAAATAGTTACAAGACCGTCAACTTTCATGGTTTTGAACAAACACTTCAATAAAAAGGGGAGGGGTTAAACTAGTTTTATGGGCCCAAACCCAAAAATAATGCGGTAATGCAAAATGTTTTTGAAAAACATTTTTGGCATTCTAATTGGATACTAGTATTACAAGTATTTTTTTTTTCTTCAGTGTGTCGTGGATGAAGATAATGGCTACAGCACTAGAAGCCGCAAAAGAATACTTAACATGTCGGCTCTGCAAGAATAATTTCGAAGTTCCGAAAACACTCGTGTGTCTACACTCCTTTTGCGAACGTTGCATTAGCAGCCATATAACTGACAACTTGAAATCTTCAATCAAAAGGAATGGCTTTGATTGCCCTATCTGCAAGAAACCGACTACTCAGCCGGGGTTTATTGGTCAGAAGCCAGAAGTATGGTCAACTAGACTACCAACCAACGAAACATTATCTAATATATTAAAAGCACTAAAAACTGTTAAACCAACGTCTGAACTGCAGTGTCCACATCATAAAGATCAAGAGGTCAAGTTCTTTTGTGAAGAACATGAAATTTTTGCATGTTCATTGTGTTCGACAAATTTTCACAAAGCATGTAGAAGTGTACCCACTATATCGGATGCCGTCGGCAAACGTCGATCAAACATCGGAACACTGACGGATGATTTGTCAGCACAAATTACACAGACTGAAAAAATCTTAAACAACAGACAAGACCAGATAGACTTACTAGAAAGTAGAGAGGAAGATATCAAACAAAAAATAGCCGCCATGAAAACTCAATTTAATGATTTCTTTTCACAAATGGAGGTGAAGATCCTGGACAAGATGGCGGAGACGAAGCACAACGAATTTGGTCTTATCCAGTTTGAAATAAACCAATGCCGCAATATAATGACACGTGCAAATGAAGCAATAAAACAAATACACGAGTTAAAGGAAGACAAAAATCTTATGAATGTCGTAGAAACGTATAATACTGAGTTGAAAGCATATGAAGAAAGACAAGACAATATCGACCAATTACTTGAAAAGTTACTCGACATTAAGGTCAAATATTTGGCTGATAGAGACATCGAGAAAACCTTGTATGAAGCCGATAGTATAGGTTCTTTGTCTGTTGAAAGAATTAGAAGTTCCATTGCAAAACCTGTTCAGGAAGAAACTGTTAAACCGAGGTCAAATACAGCTAACCTAAAAGTAATTCAGAAAGAGGCGGAAAAAGGAAAGAAGCAAATGTCTCAGAAAACGCCGAGATCTCGACACTCTAATACTGATGTCGCATTAGACACACGCATGAAAAATATATCTGCGTCTGCTGTTTCTTCCGAAGATGAAGAAGTGACTGTCCCAAGATTAAAACTGGAAGAAGTGACTGTCCCAAGATTAAAACTGGAAGAAGTGACAGTTAAGGATTCAGAAACATCTCGTAGAGATACCGCGATAATGGTTACAGCTCGTTTTACACGAGAGTTTAATGCAGCAGCTGATAAAGAGACAGGGTGTATCATAGAGGGCGTTGCTATTCTTCCGTCGGGACATATCGTTGTGACCGATTCCTTTAATAATTGCTTAAAACTGTTTGATACATCATTTAAGTTTGTAACTATGACAAAATACACCATTTCCCCCGGCGACGTGACGACAATAAGTGAAAAGGAAGTAGTTGTTTGTTTCCCGGCAACTAAAAAACTGAAACATGCAAAGGTAGATTTGAAGAGTAAAAAAATTACCGCCGGTGAAATTCTCAACATTGGAGACAAATGTTTTTCGCTATCATTTAGTAACCGAAAGTTGGCTTGTTGTTCCAGTTCAAGTGTTTACATATTTCAAAGACAAGGTAGCACGTGGTGTTTAGAAGCTACCATTAACATGCACGTCAACAATTTGAAATTTGTTGCTCTTGACTCCACAGCTGAAAAGTTTGTCGTAACACGTGACGGATATCCCAACCGGTCAATTATATGCACGAGTATTTCCGGTACAAAACTGTGGGATTTCACGCATGAGGAAATCCGGTTGCCTCGTGGTATTATTTTCTATGGGAACAAGATACTTGTAGCGGTATCAGATCAAAAGACTATCATCCAACTGAACAGTAAGGATGGAAGATTAGATGGTATAATTGTTCAAGGGAATGATGGGCTTCAGTGGCCATCGAAGTTGTGTGTGAATCTAAAGGGAGATAATATGCTTCTATCTCAAAATCATTTCAAAATGACAGCGAACGATAAAACTAAAGTACTCATGTTCCGATTAGTTAAAACAAAGATACAAGAAAAAGATGAATCTGCAACATAATCAAATTGAAACTCGAATATTTACTGTCTTGAAAAAAATATAGGTTTGTGACAAACAAACGGTAGAAGTATACGAAAACACACTCACTTAAATTTTGATTTTTTGTCCTTAATCAAGGTCAACGGTTGAGCAAAATAGCATATGACAAATAAAAAATACGATTTATATAGTATAAAATGCAATATAATCTTCAATTAATTACGGTGCTCGAATAATATACAAGATTTTTTATGCTATCAAAAATTTCAACTTTAGGAAAAGCGCGAGACCTCAGGTTGGTGCTCACTACATACTACTGTCCAATCTTCAGGGATGATTTTTGGTAGTTATTTAACTGATTTCAGCTTATTTTCCTCTAGAGAGGAATTGCAGAAAGTTGTTGGACACGGTCAGAACAGGTCAAAAATGGACAATTTGAAAGGGGGTGTAGGTGGTCTCAGCTAATTGCATTGATTTAAGTTATTTTATTTTCTAACCAGAATTCTCCCTGATTCTTATCATTCATTAATGAAGATTGCTTGCCATGTATCAATAATGTGTTATCGTAATAAAAAAAACAGAAACAACAAACATCTGAATATCTGAATAGTTATCTCTCTTTGAATAGTAATGTACTCCGTGATAGAATCAGAGTTATCTCTCTTTGAATAGTAATGTACTCCGTGATAAAATCATAGTTATCTCTCTTTGTACAAATCCTATGGTACATTTACCATATAAATTCCAAGAACTATATTACTTATATAATAATGTGGTCTTGTCCAGGTAATATGCCAAAATATTACCCAGGTAATAAACCAAAATATTACGGTACCAAGTATCACTACAGAAACTTACACGAAGTATGATAATGTATTATACGATCTCGACTACCACGTCGCTCTATATTCTTATCTACTTATTTACTCAACCAGAGTTTCCGGAACAATATACTTTTAAGTAATTTTTAGGCCAATCCACAAGCATAAAAATCTGTAAATCGAAGGACAGACACTATGGTCAAAAGGAGAAACAATGATATATATTACACTACTGCAGAAAACTGATGATTGAACAACAACACAAACACCACAAAAACCAGGGACAAACTCAGGTACCCCGGAAGGATAAGCAGTTCCTACTCTACTGACACCAATTGTCGAATTCATATTAAAAATCCGGCTATAAGTAGTAGATGATGAAAGACGGACGGGATTTTGACTACCATACGTGGTCATCTGTAATCGTGACATCCCAAAACGATTAACCAATTCATAATGGGACCGTAAAACTGTTCGATGGATGAATTCAGATTAACCACTTGTTCATTAGCTTCCTTCTAAGCACAAACCTTCCCTCAAGGAAATCATGATATGAAACGCAAACTTGAAATATCGCATCAACTGAGAGAGGTATACTTCATAACAGGCACTACTGAATGTTGTTACACATAAATGGAAAGTTCACAATGGGAAAATTGAAATCATCTCTTTTGTCATAAAGTCGTTTCGTTCTTACATTGATCAAATCTTGATGGTAAAATATTACATTTTATCCTAAATAAAATCGCGAATTATAAGAATAATATTCCAAAGAGTGAAAACGTAATGAACTTATCAGGAGTTTTGTAAAATTCTTACAATTGTTATGATAGTAAGTATTCGCAATTAAACATTGCTATTTTTGAGCGAGTGAAGAAAAAAACAGTTTCTAATCCCAACAGAATATGGGAATGTGAGAACTATTCAGTTTAAATATGTTTTTAAACTTTTATGAAATTTTCATATATAAAAGAGATAAAGCTACTTAATATAATTTTTCATTCAGAACAATCCTTATTTTGGTTCCATTTAATTACCGGTACTAGTTTCGGTGCCTTTGTAATTCATCAAATTTTGAGTACCGATCTTTTCATGTTAATAATATATCTTTAATAATAACATAATCGTTAACATATGCAATATCTGTGTCACAAATGACCACGAATATCAGGGGCGTAAAATCGTGATTTTTCACACGAAATATCAAAAAAAAAATTCGCGCCTCCCTCCGCTCGCCGCGATTTTTTTTAAGTGCGCCCACCCTAACTTGTAATCCTGGATCCGCCCCTAAATATGTCCCACTTGTCGTAAGCACTCCCCGGTCCTTTCCTCATTCATGACTTATCACCGGATTTTTAACAAGATTAAAACGAAGGGTTCCATTAGTGGGACAGGAACTGCCTACCCTTCCGGAGCACCTGAGTTCACCCTGGTTTTTAGTGGGATTCGTGTTACTCGATCTTTAGTTTTATGTGTATGTTTTGTAGATCGTTGTTTGTCCTTTTGTACTTTTTCTATTGACTATTATTTTGTCTGTTCTTCTACGATATACGGATACTGATTACCGCTTTGGGATCTTCAAACTCTTCGTCCAAGTAAATCCTGCCATATATATGCATGGACCTTTGCCATATATATGCATGGACCTTTGCCATATATATGCATGGACCTAGATTATCACAGATACATTTAATGTGTTAGAAATATTTTTATCCAAAATAGCGTTCGGTCAGCCTTTGCCATATTTTTGTTGATGTATTATATTTATATCCAAACTGTTGCTTTTCTAGAATACTCTCTCTCTCTCTCTCTCTCTCTCTCTCTCGCGATGTTTAACATTCGGATCAACGAATGTTCGGACCAAACACATTCGGACCACTGAACCTTCGGAGTACTAAATCTTCGGCTGATTACTGTATTGTTATGAGTCCGTAATAATCATGGCAGATGTCCTAATGTTAGTGCAAACTGACAAAATAAGGTATATATAGCACCCTATCAAAATGATACATAGCATGGTTAGTTTGTCTGTCTAAGATATCACGACTCAATCGTTACAATCAGATATGGACAGTCAACGTCACGGTGGCTTCATTCTTATACGGCGGTGATATGACATGTTATATTCATGTACATGTACATACAAAATATAAAGGCTTTGAATACGTAGAAACAGACAAGTTCTGCCTCAGACTATGATATGAACAAAAATAATTATTTGACCTTGTGGTCAATGATCAAGATAATCGCGACCTCATTCGAATATGCGACACTCCGCCATGTCATAATACATATACAATGTACATGCAAAATATGTAGCTCAGCGAACTGAGTCTCAAGATAAAAACAAGTTACATGTATGCATCAGTAATGTTTAGTCTACAGACAGACAACACTTTGAAACAAATATACGCAGTTTATTATCTTCATTGCGAGTGGCATAATCAAGTAGTTTATTATCTTCATTGCGAGTGGCATAATCAAGTAGTTTATTATCTTCATTGCGAGTGGCATAATCAAGCAATACTGGTGGATTCATGACTTTTAACAATGTACTTATTTATCTAGTTTAACCCCGTCACTTTTCATTGAAGTGCCTGAACTCTGAACTAAGCCAGGAAAAGTGCAGTCATGTATTTGTATGTTAGTCGTCATGTATTTGTGTGTTAGTCGTCATGTATTTGTGTGTTAGTCATCATGTATTTGTGTGTTAGTCGTCATGTATTTGTATGTTGGTGGTATCGATTTTGCCTCTTTCTACGATTTTTCTATTTGATTTTGGAAATGTTTCGACAGTGTGGTATTTTTTTCTCCATTTTATACACTGAATGATTATTGCTTAACGTCCAGAGAGTTGTATTATTTCAGCTCTATCAAGGACGACATTAACATGAACAAATCTCCAATGATTGAGTCCAATAACGGTGTCATTTATTCGGGCTGGTGTTTTTGCCAACACTCATAACATTACAAACGTCTAATCATTGTGCCATCTCTGTACACAGTATTAACTAATTGAGTATACAAATATTATTCCAATATACCAACATTGTGACAGGAACGTCTCCCGTTTAAATGTCCCAAATATAGATAAGGATAAATAATTTTGTCATTGTGAATATCATATTTAGGGTTTTCTGTTTTTCTATTCAGAATATAACAATGGGATTTAATATTTTAGGTGATAAAAACTGACAAAAATATTTTTAGAAAAGTTAAATAATTCCCTTTCGTATTTTGTTTACAGATTAAATATAGAGATAAGATTATACGACTCTTGTGGTCTGTGGAGGATACTTGTATTATATATTGGTGTCACTGATATGTTAAAATAAAACGTGAGTATTTTGTCTTCATTTAGATTTAATCTTTCATATGCATATTTCACTAAGAGGGGGGGGGGGGCACATGAAACTAGTTTAACCCGACCACTATTTATTGAGGTGAAAGGTCATGTATTTGTGTGTTAGTGGTAT
>MJUT01061228.1:392803-407872 GCA_002080005.1 Gigantidas platifrons
GATTTTGACTATTTCTACGATTTTGATATTGGCTTTTGACACTGTTGAGACAGTGGGAAAAAAAAATTATTGTTGTTTTTTTTGCAGTTTTATCACATGAACATGAGAAAGTGACGGGAAAACCTGTGAAGTTGTACCTTGTCTTAAATTGCTCCACCGTTTTGACTTCTGCAATGAAACGACACAACAAACATAACAATAAAATATGTTTGTTCTTAGACAGACGATATTTGATAAAGTTTGTTTGTCACTTAGACGTGGGTCTATTTTTGATCACATTTGGTCAATCTTAAGTCATTTTATGGAACGACTAATGAATTTAGATGTGGTTGTGGTGATATGGCCAAACAAATATGTCTGTTAAGGGTTTCATCCCTAAAAATATAGGGTAGGTAGGTAGGGAATTTTTTTCAATTTTTTTTTTACATTTAGTTAATGGGGAAGAAATCCAAAATTTAACGGTGCTTAAGCCAAAATGACCATCAAAATGTTAGGGTAGGCAGTTTTGAGAGCAAACAAATAGAGTAGATAGGGAAACCCTAAACACACATATAAATATTTTTTGGCCTATGTATTTTTATTTTTATTTATTTTTATTTTTTGAGAAAAAAAAATGTCACTAAATTTTGATAGAAAATATCTTGACTCGAAAGATGCAAAAGCTAATAAAAGAACACATCAGAAAATTTTCTAGAGAAGGTTAAAAAATATCAGTTACACAAGAAAAGTGATATCCATGTGTTTAATTACTTTTTATTTAATATTTTTGCTCAATATCAGTATAACTACATTTTTGTATGTTATATAAAATTGGGTCCAGGTGGTAAATTATAGTATTAAATGTTATACCTGGGTCAAGGTAGTCATTTAATTTAACAATGTATCAGTGTTCGAAATAAAGAGGTTTGTCTGTCCTTAACTTGTGAAATTTTTGACGCGTTTCGTCTTTAAGAGATTCGTCGTTTCATAGTGGAGTGAGGGGATGTGTCCGAATTTGATTATTTCGCCTATGGCTCCATGCGCTATTTGTCCACAAATGCATAAGGAAAAAGAGGGGTATATTGGAGCAAAATATTATTTTATTTAACCAGACAGAGACTAGTTAATTTTTAAAGATCCCCCCCAAACGCAGATGAGACAATGGCTGGCGACCTAAATCTTAATTAGCTACAAAAGGTGTTTTTTTTTTATAAACCACTAATTACATTGTATGAACAAATAAACTAGAACCAATTTTGATATGGAAAATCTGTGAAATAATGCCACTTTCAACAATATTCTCTTTGTGTTTTTGATATAATTTGCTTTTACAAATGTATTGCAAAATATAATTTTAGTAGTACGTCCTTGCAGTAGTTTCATAAAAAAAAACAGCTGCTGTCTCGTAATATACAGTAGACCGTCAGTACAGCGGTGTCACAAATAAAGTATCAGCAGCCTTTCTTACCAGCGGTCTTACAAATAAGGTACAAATCTATAAGTAGCGGTCTCACAAATTTCTACAGTGATATACCAAATAGAGAAATCATCATGGCAATGGCTGGTGGGTATAGAAGACGGTTCCCAGAGCTCGACCCAAAATAGGTGTCCAGCGCGAACTTGGATGCATGGCGGATATGGACTGCCCTCTCGACGAGGGCTGTCGGGTTATAATACGGAAATCATAACTGCGGACTATAATGGGTAATTCATGGAGAGTGCCACACTCCCTCCATGTTAAATATTTCTTTTTTATAGATGTTGAGAAAAACAAAAAGAGTAGGCGCATTGCAGACTCTACAAAAGACCAAGTCTCTGTATTTTTTTCCGGTGGGAGTCAAATATCGTTACCCCCGGTTGCCCCATTCCTTCCTCAAATTATTGAACTTTGTAGCTTTCGGAATATACCAAAATGTATCTGAAATATTGCTCGATCGCTGGACGTCAAGCAATAATGAAATCAAGTAAATCACAATACTGTTCTAACTAATAGAGTGAGTGAGTAATTGTTGTTTAACGCCCCATCAGCTGTATCATGGCGAGAACAAGTAAATTTTCAATGATGAAATGATGATGAGGTCCGCTTTGTTCTAGACTAATCCATCTTCTGACTGTGTCAGTGACTTCTTGACAAAATAAGTACCATGTTCCATCACTTGATGACATTCTATTAATTCCCATATCCCTGATCTGACACCAATAGTGCTAACTCACTGAAGCAAAAGTCCACGGGTAGACATGTCGTTTCAATCGGACACATCGATGATTATCCTGATAGCGAGTCAGTCACTCTAAATGTTCTTACTCTATAATGCCCCGTGCTTAGCAGAGAACAGCAAATATAAATTCCATAGTCTTTGGTTTGACCCTGGGTGGGCTCGATCCCACACTCTACCACACTCGGACCGACCACGCTAGCCCTTAGTTTATGATGATTTTATTTGTTAAATTAACAAAAGGGATAGGACACAAGTTTTGCTAACTTATGAAGTAATTTTCCCATTAATACAATAAATTCACATAGTAAAATGATCATTCTGAGCATGCATATAATACATATAGAAAAATATATTGTAAATAATGTAATAAACGAATTAATAACAAAAAATAAAACGCTAGCCCTTGCACAACCGATGCGGTTCTTTAACAAAAATATATAGTTAAGACTGTTTTTCAAGTCAAAATATTTTTTCCAAAAAGGAAAACAGATTAATCATGTGTAAAATCGAGTTGAAATATTTTATTGAAAAATAATTTACTTATCGAATTAGAAGTAAAAATTACCTTTGTAATTTTCACATCAAACGTAATTTTTAACATTTTGAATTTATTAATTTTGGCTAATGCTTTTCAATTACAATTTCGTCAATTAAATTTCACTTTTGGGTGTTATGTTTAGGAAAGCTTACGATTACTGGGTCACGATACGTTATTTAATTCTTTTAACGATAACATCAATCTGGTTTTTTATTCTTTATTGGACGAGCATTTTTGTTTTTCTAATAAATTGTTCGGTACATATACAACAGATTAAAATCGTGCCATTGTGAATATTTAACACATTCTAACTTGGGAACTATAATGATATTGGATTTACCTAAAGGTCAGTACAAGTATACATTATATACTCTTAATCATGAAATAGTTGGAACTTACCCCCCCCCCTCCTTGTTTTCCCCGCAAAAAAGTGCAGTTGCAATGAAATGCATTTATTTAGTATTCATCAATAACCATGTCGTACTTGTTTAATTTATGTTTTTGCAGCAATTTACACTAGATATTATTTGATTTGATTTATTGTGTTTAATGCTACTTTCAGCAATATTTCAGCTATATCATGGCGACCAGATTTAGTGGTGGAAGAAGCCGGAGTACCCGGAGAGAACCATCGACCATGGGCAAACAACTGTTGAACTTTATCACTTGCGGCTGCGAGTCGAGTGCACCCTTTTTTGTAATTTACAAAGCCGGGTGCGAACCCTCGCAGTATTGGTGATATGCTTGTATGAGTTGTTAGGTAATCCAACTACCTAACCCATTGAGCCACCCAGGCCCTTTACATTAGATATACTCAAAGTTGTTACTTAAGAGGCTATAACTCATTTAGTCTCTCTTTAATAGAACTAATATTACATACATGTATATGACAACTTTTGTTTCACAGAGAATAAATAGGGTTAGAGATAGGATTGTGATGTTTAACACCACTTTCAACAGTAATTCAGTTATATCATGCGGTCAGTTTTATTGGTGGAGGAAATCGGAGTACCCAGAGAAAACCACCAACCTGCCGCAAGTCATTGACCAACTTTATCACATAATGTTGTATCGAGTACACTTCGCCATGAGCGGGACTCGAACTCATGCACAACATTAGTGGTGATAGGCACTGATCAGGGGCGGACCCAGGGGGCGCATCCGGCGCGCGTCCCCCCTAAAATTGGAGAAAAAAAATATATTTTTTTGCGTAAAATCGTGATTTTTCACACGAAATACCCCAAAAATTGTCGATTATTTTAAGTGCCCCCCCCCCTAACTTGTAATCCTGGATCCGCCCTTGCTGATGGCACAGGTACATGTAGCTGTATACGATCACGACCACGAAAGCTCCCCCCCCAAAGAATATGTATACACAGTTCAAGATAATGACTCGGCATTCTTTCCAACTCCTGCATACCCTGTTATACTAGTGTGAATGTCAGCATGATACTAATGTGTGACAACACTTGCACGACAGCATCAATTTACCATGAGGGGAGGGTGAGGGGGGGCTCGGACCCACAAAACTGTTTTACTCCACCAATTTTTATTGAAGTGCCTGTACCGGGTCTGGAGGGTGAGCGATCATATTTAGAGGTATATTTTGCCCACATGACCGTGCTCGCTATCCAGGTATTTTACTATCCATGCATAGTAGATATGCGTGGATGGTCAACAAGGAGACTAGACTAGATTTTGGAGCTGTCACGAAAAGATTTATGACCTTGTTGACAGAATGAAAATAATGTGACTTTTGAAAATGATTAAAATAAGACCTTAATGCATCTTTGCAATATGTAGAATAATTTCTTTTTAAGCCTCCGAATGAAGTGTTGTAGACTTATATAGTGTTTTGTTCTTTTTATTATATGATATTATTATCCCATGAACTTGTCGGCCACGTTTCTCAAAGACCATTGCATGGCTCAAGCTTTATACAACATCAAAGGAAGATTGCCAAAATAATATTTTCATGATTGATCAAAATTTACAAAAAGATTAAATAAATTAGGTTAACTTTCATACTAATAAAAACTTATTATAAATAAAATAATTTTATTTTGTAGACTTTTAATGTGCTAACGTAATAATGTTGTCATTATAAAACTTGAATTTTCACTTCAGTTCAACACAGATTTATAGATTACTGCCAGTTTGAGTCTTTAAATTGTTAATTAACCATTTTATACCTATATGGATATTTTAAATAAGTTAATCCAAGGTATTAATCCATTAATCCTTTAATCCCATTCTAAATCTGTTGGTCAGTGGTAGAAATTAACACTGATTAGTTTCTTGTAACTTATATTGTTGTTTTTGCTTGTATTTAATATTTTGTTCTTTGATATTGTGACATAACTGTGTTGATATTAATATACTAAATCCTTATTGGTCCTGTGTATCTAGGAAATAAACAACTTTGTTATGAAATTAACCATGAATGAGGAGATAATTATAATACTCACTGAAAATGATTCAGTACATCAAGTACATATTTATAGAGTGCCGGATTTACATATAGGCTTGGCAGGCTAAGTCTAGGACCTTAACATTTAGAGGGCTCTTTGCCAAGGGGTACAATATTTTCAACAGCCATTAGACTTTCATTCATATGCTGACATAACGCATTATACTCTCTAAACAATCCTTCAATTTTGTTTGTACTCTGTTTCAGAATATTGCAGAATTTTAAACACCCGTCATCATCCTGGCCTTTATTCAAAGTTATTAAATAATCTTCCATCTTCCTCTAGTCGTGAGGGTGGGGGATTGGGAGGGGGCTATAGCGAAATAGGCCTCTCATCATCAAAATCCGGCACGGCACATATTATATAACAGCAGAAATAATTAAATAAACGTTAGAGAAAACCGAATGGACAATCAAGAATGGACAATCCAGAGACACGGGCAATATTGCAAGGCAGAAGAAGACTAAAAGGATTAGGATTATGGTGTTTAACGCCACTTTCAAAATATTTCAGTTGTATCGTGGCGGTCAGTTTTATTGGTGGATGAAACCCGAGTACCGGAGAAAACCACCGACCTGCAGCAAGTCACTGACAAACTTTATCACATAATGTTGCATCGAGTACACCACGTCGTGAGTGGGATTCGAACTCACAACGTTAGTAGTGAAAGGCTCTGAATTCATAGGTAGTTGTAAATCCAACTACCATACGACCTTGACGACCCCTCATAAAACTAAGAAAGATGAGCATTTATTAAAATGACTGTTCGGTACAGAGAGGACCCCCTACCTGTAGCTCAAAATAACAGCTGAATAATACGATATAATTTTTTTGTAGTTTACTATCCTATCCTCATATGCCGGTCTAACTTGAAAATTGAAAATACTGCCAGATACATCTTTTACTTCAGTCTTAATATAAGATTTGAAATATTGTGTCGAACCCATTGTCGTTAGTTATCACAATAAGTAGTATATATACGAATTAACTTATTTAAACCAACGAATCCGAAGGATGAGCTGGTTTAGATAAGTTCATGAGTAAGATCCATGGTATGCAAAATGTATATGGTTTGTAACAGAAATCAATATTGGGTGCTTTCGTCGAGGTCCGCAAAATCATGGAATAACATCAAGATCTTCATGTTAGACCATGGTTTGTGCAAAATCATGGAATAACATCAAGATCTTCATGTTAGACCATGGTTTGTGCAAAATCATGGAATAACATCAAGATCTTCATGTTATACCATGGTTTGTAAAAGTTCACTATTTTTAAGTTGATTACTGCATAAAAACCTCAAAGGAAAAATGCGTATTTATGTTACAAATAATATTTAAACTGTTATTCTTTCGTGTTTAACGGTACGTTCAGCAATGTTAAGTTATAAGTTCCTGGGGCCAATGCAATTTATTTGAGAAACGATATATACATAGGTTAACCCATAAAAAAAACATTTAAAAAAACTGCAAGTCACTGAAGAACTTGATCACATAAGAGTTATATCATGTACACGTTGACACTTGGTACGATTCGAGTTAAACAAGAAATAACAATATGGTATTTTAAAATTTATTGCAAAGTAAATAATTGTTGACACCCAAACCTTAGTTACCCTGAATAAACAAGCAAATTTATGCAGTATTAAGATGTCATTTTAATCTTTAAACAAATAATGTTTGTGTTTGAAGAGATATAGTTGAACTGGTATTTTCCTTTTCATATTGTCAGCTGATTAGCTATATTAATCTATATCGTTAGAATACTTGGTTTTGAATTTTGAAATTTTAAATTATCGGAATTTGAATTATTTTATCATGAATCTTATTTATTGGTATCTCAGATGTTAGTTTTGCAAATTGCGGAGAAATGTGTGTGGAAATATTTTTTCTAAAGGGACTAATAAAATTATAAAACGAAAAACAAAAAATATCCAACTGTCGAAATCTATTCTAAAAATCATGGAAACATAGGCAAAATCAATACCCCTAACACACAAATACATGCATACTCATTCTCCTGGCTTCGTACAAGCACTTCAATAAAAAAAAGGGGGGGCGGTGTTAAGTTATTTTTATGGCCCATCATCTCTTAATGAAACGATGCGGACATCTATGTACGTGTTATTTAATTTGAATTTGAATTTTGGTGTTTAACGCCACTTTCAGCAATATTTCAGCTATATCATGGCGACCAGTTATAGGGGTAGAGGAAGCCGGAGTACCCGGAGAGAACCACCGACCATGGGAAAGCAACTGGTAAACTTTATCACTTGCGGCTGCGAGTCGAGTGCACCTTTTTTGTAATTTACAAATCCGGGCGCGAACCCACGCCGTATTGGTGATAGGCTTGTATGAGTAGTTAGATCCAGCGACCTAACTCATTGTAAAAATTGTAACTCGGCTGTTGATTTAAGAACACAAAAGTAAACTAGACTTGATTATTCCACAAATTCTTGCTTGAAAAGACAAAATGGATGAGTATCAATAAACTGTTACTTCTCCAATAATTTTTAAATGACCTTGAGCGGAAAGTTTAAAGTGAAAATACAAATATTGATTTGTATAATAAGATTTCATACTTTTGTAAAAATATATTTAAAGAATTTTGGATATTTAAAGTATTTTTAATATATTGTGAAAAGTTTTATTTTGAAACAATAGAATATTATTGTCTGTCAATAGTTTTGTTAGATCATTTCTGAAAGTTTATTTTCATTTCATCTTTTCCTTTTAAAAAGAATTTCATACATAAGCTGATTTTCATCATGGCATGAGTTGACAAATATATTATGTTTCTTGAACCATTCAAATAATCATTGGATTGATGAGTTCTATTAGGTGCATGTAATATTTTCACCAGAGAATGATCTCAGGGACTTCGATAGGGAGAATTTTAAATATAATGCATGTTGTTTTGTAAACAAAATAATTATTTTATCATCTCATTGTTATTAAAAAAAAACACACAATCAGATTAATCCAGCGATCATAAATATACCCACCCCCTCCTTGTTATAAAGATTTAGCACTTAAATAGTCATACTATGTCATGTAGTGAAGATGATAATGGTTTGCCAGGTACACTGACCAAACTGGTCATTTTTTCAATTTGCTAAAAGTGAGTCAAGTGACTTTTTACACAATTGTACGGAAACTGGGAAGGACTACATACACCATTCAGTACTTTTTGAAGTTTTTCTAATTCGATATACAATGTAACAGATTACTACTGTGTTATTGGGTGTCTCAGCTAAACTTTGAAATCTTCAGGACAGTTGTGTCAAAATTTCTTTAATAAAAAAAAAAATATTTTTTAGTGAAGTTCTTCAGGACAATTTGAGAAATAGGTGGGCAAATGTGCTGAGAACGATGCATAGACGAATCACTGTGTTATTACAGATTAGTAAATTTTATAAGACTTACAGATTAGTTTTATCCTATATAGTTAGCTGTGACCCATCACAGCTTCCATTCATTTCAACTGATATTGTTTCCGATTGCTTGTACCACTAAACTGAGAAATTTTCCAACAGTTTCTAAATGCAACTTAACTCTTACAATAGTTTTTAGAAAGAATGGTTTACAAGTGCAAACCTCATTCAAAGACCAATTATATAATAAGTTAGGCACAAATGAGAAGTGTTGATGCATAAAACTATTAAAATAAATATTGTTTGATTACTCCCACCTCATCTTCATGGGTAACCTAAACTGTTAGACCAGACATTCAATTCCGTGTTTGCTTGGTAAGGGAACGACGGCGTGTTTTGTTTATAGAAAGCAAAATATCTTAACAAATATCTTAATCAAACTAGTACAAGAAATGGCGGCCGGAGCTAGTGCACTAAATTTTGCTCTCATCCTATCTGGAATTTTATTAAGATTAACACCTGAGAGAGCCCCAAGAACTGTTTTGAGATATGAAAGACCTGAAAACCTAGGCTTCTATACATGTTTGGTGACCACAAATGTAGGCAGTTTCAACTGTGTCATTGAAAAACTTTTCTCGTCAGCTCCACTGAAGGTGAACTCGATTCAAAATGGCCGACCAATAACAACAACAATACAAACATCAATCAGTGATATGAAGAATACCACGAAATATTGCTTAATTTTATATATAATGATGGACGTCCATTATAACCCTGGACCCATACGGTACCCCTGTATAAAATGTAAACAACCTGTAAAGAGTAACCAGAAAGTGTGACTTTTGCGATCACTGGACGCACTTCAGAGATGTACAACCATAACGGTAAAGGAATACTATAATTTGGCCAAATGTGACGATCAATACTTCTGTCCTCTTTGTTATGATCGCTTGCCAGCCTTTTCTGAATACATCAGTCGGAAATAACAATACTGCTTTTGATGAGACCCTGGAAAATACATCGAACACACCAAATTCAACTTCCGGTGTAAACAAAAACGAAGAAATAAACTCTGTTTTTGAAAGACTACGGGTATCTAGAAGGTTACATCCTAGAAATTTCTTATTCAATGTCTTCTTAAACGATATATTTTTATTCATTAAAGACAGTTCTCTGTATAATTATGCAGACGATAATACCCTTTCCTTTGGCAGTCCCGATTTTGATCTACTTATTTCTACTCTAGAATCTGACTCAAATCAGCTCATTGAATGGTTCAAAATTAACAAAATGCAGGCTAATCCTGATAAATTTCAAGTTTTGGCAGTGGGGAAGAAAACCTATGAAAAACGTCCAACTATAAATATACAAAATTTTGAACTAACATGTGGCATTAAGATCGATTATCAATTAAATTTTGACACACATATAAGTACAATCTGCAGGAAAGCATCCCAACAGCTGAACATTCTCAAACGTTTAGGCCCCTATTTGAACAGATTAAACAAACTTACAATTTTCCATACTTTTATTCATAGTAATTTTAACTTTTGCCCTTTGGCCTGGCATTTTTGTACCGAGAAAAATTCCAAAAAGATAGAAAAAGTGCAAGAAAGAGCACTTTGTTTTGTGTATGAGGATTACAATAGCTCATATGATAATTTATTGAAAAAAGCAAAGGTGCCTTCCTTGCAGATTCGTAGAATGAGAACTATGGCCCTGGAAACATTTAAGATTATGAATAAACTGTCGCCATCATGTCTCCATAACCTTGTGCATTTACGAAATTCAAAATATTATTTTAGATACAACAATATCCTGGACATTCCACAGGTCAGAACATCAAGGTATGGCAAAAAAACATTTAAATTTGCTGCTGCTACATTGTGGAACAACCTCCCAGACCATTTCAGGACTGAAAACAGTTTTTCTCAATTTAAGAGCTTAATGCAGTCCTGGAATGGTACTAAATGTTGCTGTTCTGCATGTAGATGATAATATTCTGCTATTGGTTTGCTCTTTTTATTTGCATATAGCTCTTAAATATATATTACTAAATGTTGCTGTTCTGCATGTAGATGATAATATTCTGCTACTGGTTTGCTCTTTTTATTTGCATATAGCTTTTAGATATATATTGCTTTGTTTTAGGGCTTGTCAATTTTTTATCCAAACACGCTTAATTTTCTGCTTGTTATGTCATGCTGCATTTAGATGCCGGTGGCGACCCAGCGAGGCATTGCCACCTGGGCCCCGGCCGGCATCTACATTGTATATACAGTATTTGATTTTATTTGCTTCGCATGTTTTATCATTGATGTGTATATTTTTATGCTGTATGCTGTTTTCTTGTTTTAATATTGATGTATTCTGTTTTTATATTCGGTAAAAAGCTCTGTAGAGCTTATGTTATTATGTTATATACATGCCGAATCAAAATAAAGTTTTCTTATCTTATCTTATCTTAACATGAAAGATACAAATGTATGCATACATAAAGCCAAAAAAAATCTGTCCCTTCAGTTTTCATCATTATCTAGTTTTACTGTTCCTTATTTCATTTAAATTCAACAATTTTTAGCGTGCTTGCGAATATGATAATTATGGAAAAAAGCCCACTTTTGACGGAATCTAGACGATTTGCGCATTTCCGATTTGATTCTAAAATTATACTTTTTTATACGAGTTACTTCCCTTGCGATGGCCAAAATGGTAAAATTCAATGTTAAGTGACAACCAGTTTGAATATCAGAAGAGTATGAACAGAAGATCCCAAATGGGTAATCAGAATCCATAAATCGAAGAAGAACAGACAAGACAATGGCCAAAAGGACCAACAACGATCTACAAAACAATACACATAAAACTAAAAGTAAAACGATAAGATAAGATAAGAAAGCTTTATTTTGATTCGGTACATATACATAATAAATAACATAAGCTCTCAAGAGCTTTTCACCGAATACAAACATAACATTAAAACAATAAGAGCATGCAAAGGATAAGACATGACATGACACATACATCTAAAATTTAAGCATTTCAAGCAAATTAAGCACAGATAAAAGCACTAATAAGAAAGAAAATGAACATAAAAAAGCACATACATAAAATAAGCAGCAAATGACATGTCACATACAACTAAAACTCGACTACAATCCGGAGGTGAACTCGTGTGCTCTGGAAGGGTGCACTTCCTGCTCCACAAGGGGCACCCATTGTGTTACTCTAGTGACAAACCCGACGATAACTCATGATTGACATGGATGAGAAATTTCTCGTAATTTGTTGATCTATTTGAACATTGTAAAAATTAATGAATAATTTTATTGCAAATAGAAAATTAACAAGTTGTTACAAAATTAATACAATGTAATTTGAAAAAATATGGGCAAAAATATGTTATTTGCATTGCACATGAGGCATAAAAGAGGCCCATTAAATTACACCTTTTAAAGGGAAATAACTCCTGTAAAATGAATAAACTTAAAAGGGAAATAACTCCTGTAAAACGTATAAACTTAAAAGGGAAATAACTCCTCTAAAACATATAAAGGGAAATAACTCCTGTAAAACGTTTAATTTTAGAATCAAAGTCGGAAATGGTCTATGGAATTGGTATATCAGATACTGTATATATCTAGACACGAGAATGTTTGATGACATGATGATGATATCTGCTTTGTATTACATGTACTGAAGATGCAAATTGCTTCAAGCTTTCTAGTTTAAACTGACACGACACACTTGAGTCCCAGGTAGACATGTCAATATCCTGATTCTGACCCCAAAAGAGTTTTGTCCATTCCCACAAATCCAGCATAAAAGTCTGTGGTTCGACCCTTAGTTTTATCAACTCCAGTCAGACCCAACCTGGGACTGAGTCATTCATCTACCAGTCTAGATAACAACACGCCAGTACATTTGGCTTGTTGATTGTCCAATCCATTCGTTCATGTCATTTTTTTTTTTTTTTGGGAGGGCCCTAATTGCAAGGGGGAAAATAGTGGTAAAGTGTTAAAACAGCTAGGCTAACAAGTCAAAACCTCATTTGACAATGACCCAGTGGTAGCATCTCTATGTTACTGGCTGGATTATACCTTGTGGTCAAATACATATGTATCTAAATATCAGCTAGTAATTATAGGAATGTCATAATTTGTATTTTTATGATATTTTTTGGTATGTACTGTCAGATTGGGACATTTATAGAAATATGACTCTACCTGTACTGTATGTAAGCAATAAATAATTGGTCTTTATTAATGGAAATAAGACTGTATGGGCAAATATTTGAAGTAAAATTAATCCAACTTAGGTTACAAATTTTCCTCATTTGATTTAAAAAGAACTTTGGATAATTATCCTATTTGAAAATTAGTCCATAGGATATTTCTTCCTAGTAATTCTGGTCCATGGACTTGTATTATGGCAGTGTTAAAACTTTATTCCCTCTGGACAAATTGCACAACTGGACTTATTTTACTGATTACATATACATTTTGTACACTGAATTAAGTTGCATTATATATGTTTAAATTATAATGGCTTTTAAAGATGTGAATTTTAAAACCGTCTGTCATTTTTACCTTATGACCAGTACATGTAGGTACAAACTATATTACAATATAAATACTGTAGGTGTTTGTTAGTCCTCTTCCCTCACCCCCCCCCCACCCAAATCTCCACCTGGTTAACCTGCCACATCTCTCTGGCATCCAAATAAAATGATGTTATTTCATTTGTGTTATTATTATTTAATTTTGTAGACCATCTTGTCTTGTCATGTGTATTTATTATCTATTTATGTTCAATTGCTAAATTCTCTGTACCACTGTTTAAACTAAGGTTTTATGAGTAATAAAGAATCCTGCAATCTAGAAGCCTATTTTTTTTCCATTATTGACTCAGGCTTACAGGAGTGGCAGGGTATTTACCTTAATTCACACATTTTTTGCAGTTTTATTATGATAATAAGTAAAGAACAATAGAATTAAATTGACCTGAATATTTTTTACTGTTAATTAGTTTAAACTGACCAGTTTATTTAATTATAGTTTGTATTTTTATAATCCAGTCCTTAAGAGTAGAAATACTTAAACCTTGGGCTTAGAAAGTTGAGTAATATTTATTTTCTTTACCTCAATTTGAACAATGATGGTCAATTTAACTTTATCTCCACCTGGTGTGCATATTTAAATTAAATTTTAACAATCTAAGAACAAAAAAGGTTTGATATATATATATATATTGATTTAGCAGTCATGGTACACCCAAATTAATTTGTATATTGGGGGTATCAAATTTTTGTATGTTTTTACGATATCGATTGAAATTTGGATCTCGGTTCCGACAGTGTGGTATTTTTCTGGTTTTCATTTGATGGTACCTCAAATGCAGTTTGTCTTTCACACATATCTTTATCTTGTAACTCAATCATGATATCTTAATTTAAAACATTTATATATATTTTATTTATTTAAAGAGTTATCTCCCCCTGATGTGCATGTTTAAATGTTTAAATCTCCCAAACCGTAGTATGATGTTCTTTGCACTGATCTGTGAAATTATATCTTTTGTCTACAGTGGTAGTTAAGTATGTATAAGTAGAGTTAATATTTAGTTCTTTATAACTTAATCTGTAAATGACATTCAGCGGACTATATCCATGTTTCTGTACGTGTTTAAATTTGTCTTAAGTGCCTACGGAACATGTAATGTTAATTTCAATAATTCATAAGAAATGAAATAAATTATTAGTGTTAGTTTTATATTTAAATGGGAAAAAAACATTTGAGCTAAGTGGAGTAATTATACCGTTTTGTGCTAATTAATGTGACATAAAAATCAATAAATATAAAACTGTTTATTTTGTAGATTTCACCTGTAATTTTTACCTGGATTATAGTACCTGGGTTATAGATTAGCTGAAAACTTTTTTTTTCACACACACACAGAGTAAATTAAAAATTGTGACCATTTGTAAATGTTTGTATTGTTGTGACATTGTTGTAAACATTGATTATCGTGTGAAGAAATATGTCATCTGACTTCAAGAATATGGATTTTTATACAAATTTATAATTGGAATATTTTAACATGGATTCCTCTACCTGAGAATTACAAGGTGAGTAGTATATGTGTTCTAAGAATGTGTTGTGGGTGGAGGGACGGATCTTAAAATTGTCACATCAAAATGTTTTGCACCAATATACGATGCTACCAGAAGAAATGAACTAGGAAAAAGGGGGAGGGAGATCTTGAAATTGTCACATCAAAATGTTTTGTACTAATATACGATGCTACCAGAAGAAATGAACTAGGAAAAAGGGGGAGGGAGATCTTTAAATTGTCACATCAAAATGTTTTGTACTAATATACGATGCTACCAGAAGAAATGAACTAGGAAAAAGGGGGAGGGAGATCTTGAAATTGTCACATCAAAATGTTTTGTACTAATATACGATGCTACCAGAAGAAATGAACTAG
>MJUT01061228.1:407999-423286 GCA_002080005.1 Gigantidas platifrons
TATACGATGCTACCAGAAGAAATGAACTAGGAAAAAGGGGGAGGGAGATATTGAAATTGTCACATCAAAATGTTTTGTACTAATATACGATGCTACCAGAAGAAATGAACTGGGAAAAAGGGGGAGGGAGATCTTGAAATTGTCACATCAAAATGTTTTGTACTAATATACTATGCTACCAGAAGAAATGAAAGGGGGGAGGGGATCTTGAAATTGTCACTTCAAAATGTTTTGTGCAATTACAAATGTACTATGGTACCAGAAGAAATGTGATTCCAAGAATGGACTGGGAAAGGGATGCGGGGGGGGGGGATCTTGAAATGTTCACATTAAAATGTTTTGTGCAAATAAACCCTTGCGTATTGTTAATTGTTGCTATATATCAGAAAATATGTGAATCTAACAATGGGTTGGTAAAATGACAGATCTTGAAATTTTCACATCAAAATGTTTTGCAAGGACATCTAGGCTTGCTGTTTGATGTTACCAGAAACTATATGATTCTAAAAATGGGCTGGAGAAGGGACAGATCTTTTGAAATTTTTAACATCAGAATGTTTCAGAGATGAAAGGTTTACTCTGATCAGCAAAACAAAATATTTTGAAAAAGAAACTTACTCAAAGCCATTTGTAGAAAATGAAGTTATACTGGGACTGGAGTTTCCACTTTTTTTTAATCAGTGAGAACTTTTTCATCTCTCATGTTTTGTACAGTACGTTTGTACTTGCTTCTTGATTTTATGCAAAAGCTATCGGGATGAATTGAATGACCTTTTATGCATTTCCAAGAAAAATAATTCTTGAAGCTCTTATCATTAACTTGCAGTTGTTTTACATTTACATTCCTGATAATATCTAAATATCTATGAATGGGTACTGTTGCACACCTGTGGGCAGAAGGGGTTCAAGGGTGTTCCTACAACCCCCCCCCCCCCTCCCCCCTACCTAAAACCTGAAAACAAAGGACTGCAAAAGTCAAGAATTTGGTTCAATTCAAACCATTAAAATTTAAAGTTGTATTTAGTTGAATTATGACTATTATATTAATGTCCTGATTTGACCCCGATCATAAGATCATGTCTCATTGTCACCCCACCCTTTGATACCTGGCTATGAGCCTATATTGCATACAACTTAATATTGCATAAATTACACAGAAGATCTGGTCATATTCAGGTATATAATTTTGAGAGTCTCAGAGATCATGAACAATTCAAATTTCAAATGGACCTTTTTGCACTTTACTGGAGGGGGCCGTCGTGGTCGTGATCATATGGTTGTTGGATTTATAACTACCTATGCAAGTGATGCATATCACCACTAATGTTGTGAGTCTGAATCCCGCTTAAGCTAGGTGTACTTGATACAACATGATGTGATAAAGTTTGTCAGTGTCTTGGGGCAGGGTGGTTGTATTCTCCGGGTACTCAGGTTTCCTCCACCAGTAAAATTGACCGCCATGATATAGCTGAAATACTGTTGAAAGTGGTGTTAAACAACAGAACCATAACCCTAATCAACTTAACTAAAACATTATGCTTGACCCTATCAATTACAAATGATTCGTCCCAAATTTAACGTACTAATATAAATTTCACTTTAAGTTTTAGATCAGTGACCTAGATATTGATCATTTTAACCCTTATTTACGTCATACATTGTAGTTGTATATCAACAAAAAAAAGTAGTAAATTGCCTTCAAAACGTCTGAGAAATTATCACAAAAAAATTGCCTTTAAAGCGTCTGAGAAATTATCACCAAATTGTTGTATTTTGGCAATTATTAACCACTGATCGATATAGAAAACAAATTATTAAATGTACAGTATGTAGGAAATTGCAAGTAGGAGAAAATTATTTAATATAGCATAATTTTATTGAATTTTAAAATATTCCATAATTCATAGTTAATTGTGAGATAATTATTGAAATATTTGTAAATTTATCCATGAACATGTCTGAATTTAATAATTAGGGCCAAATTAAAATTTAATAATTTGTAATGTATAGCTATTTCATGACTTAACAATTTCATAAGTGTAGAAGGATGGACATTTTTTTTTCACCAAACACTAAAAAAAGCACCTGAATTTTTTAATATAAAAAAACGAGTAAAATAATGTAGTGAAATCTGTCTAAACTGAACCCTAGAGAAATTGGAATCCTGTAAAAACTGCATTTAAAATACATGTATAGTCACAATGCAGGAAATCTTGTTAATTTAATCTGTATAAGCTGGACACCTGTCAATTCTGAACACAAAACTTGGTCCCAAGGAGGTTCAGTTTGCATAGGTACTTTTTGTAGCTGTAAATCCAATTACCATATGATCATGACAATGATGACCCCAAGTAATTTTATAGAATAAATCTACTTTACAAAATCTTTAATACAGACAGGCATTTTATTTATTTATAATAGTAGTTCTATAAACTCAAGCTGTGAAATTGCATGAATAATACAAATTAATGTAATTAAAGACTTTGTAATGTAGATTTATTTTCAAAAAAATTGGGGGCCCCGGGTGGCTCAATGAGTTAGGTCTTTGGATCTAAAAACTCATACAAGCCTATCACCAATACAGCATGGGTTCATGCCCCGCTTTGTAAATTACAAAAAGAAGGGTGCGCTTGACTCACATCCACAAGTGATAAAGTTTACCAGTTGCTTGCCCATGGTCGGTGGTTCTCTTCGGGTACTCCGGCTTCCTCCACCACTAAAACTGGTCGCCATGATATAGCTGAAATATTTTTGAAAGTGGCGTTAAAACACCAAAAATCAAAAATCAATCAAAAAAATTCAAAATTAAGATTAATTTTACTGAAACCATTGGGGTAATTTCAACAAACCTTGGCCAGGATACTTACATGGTCCCCTTTTCCAAATAATTTCACAGTTCATAACCCTTCATGTAAATAGACCACCATTACAAAAAAAAAGTAAATTTCTTCCAATTATATTTTAAGTTGAAATTTGAAATAAGCTTTCTCAATTATAAGATCTAAAATACGTATTCTCTGTTTGTTTGTAATAAATTGTACATCTTCACTAGCTAAGGGTTACAATCGGCCTCCCTTTCTCTTCACACTTGACGTGTTAAACAAGTCTTTGTTTTGCAGGTCACATGCCTACGGTAATAGGAACATTTTAACTGGATGCAGCCAGTTATAGCTTCAGCCAATCAGAATGTGTGTTACAAAAACATGTGTTTTGTAGGAAAAATGTAAATATAGAATGGATATGTGTAGGCTTTGTCATGAGTGATTGCCAAATTATTTTTTTTAATTTAAAATTTGATAATAATTTAACCTTCAAGATCATAATTTTCCTACTGTAAAGAGATGTACTAAAATAGGGAAACAAATTAATATATTTTTTTTTAAACTTGTTTTCGAATCCATTTAATTATATGTATTATACCTTGTTGAAATTGATCTTATTGTATGAAATTATTTTATTCATTATTATTAAAATATGTTTAAACTAATTAAATAAATAATTTTTGGGGACATGCAAGTTTAGTCTTTTCTGTTAACTGTCTAAATATATTGAAATTAGGTAAAATGAATTCCTTGTGCTGATTGGCTGAAAATGATATACAGTCAAACCTATATTAAGAGGTCACCTTTGAGACAAAGAAAAAGTGGCCTTATAAGACAGGTGACCTCTTAAAAAGAGGTTAAATTCATATAACATTTTCAATGACAGAACAAGAAAAAGTAATATGTAAATACAGGTGACTGCTTAACAGAGGTGACCACATCAGGCCAGGTTTAGCTGTAATTATAATATAAATGATGTAATTAAATTAACAAAATACAGCAGATGGCAATTTCCAGGAATCATGAAATTATAGCTAATGTGGCCAAGTGTGAAGACGAGAGGAGACAGGTCGTAGCCCTTGAATAGGGACGACGTAAACGCAAAATTCCAAATATATTCTTTTAAACCAGAATCAAATCCCTTTTCATTTAGAAACTCAAACTATAAATTTACACCCACATCAGTTCTCACTGAGTCTTTATCTCTATTAATTTGTTTTTATCAATTTTGAGTTTTTAACCCCGTCACTTTTTATCAAAGTGCCTGTACTAAGACAGAAAATTGAGCGATCATGTATTTGTGTCTTTAGGTATACATTTTACCTCTTTCTACGAGGGGCCTAGGTGGCTCAATGAGTTAGATCGTTGGATCTAACAACTCATACAAGCCTATCACCAATACGGCGTGGGTTCGTGCCCGGCTTTGTAAATTACAAAAAAGGGTGCACTCGACTCGCAGTCGCAAGTGATAAAGTTTACCAGTTGCTTGCCCATGGTCGGTGGTTCTCTCTGGGTACTCCGGCTTCTACCACCACTAAAACTGGTCGCCATGATATAGCTGAAATATTGTTGAAAGTGGCGTTAAACACCAAAAATCAATCAATCTTTCTACGATTGTTCTATTGGATTTTAGAATTGGTCCAACAGTGTGTTATTTTTTGTCTTTCATTTTAGATTTAGTCTCAAGTGTTTTCCATCATCCTTTAACATATATAGTGTATGCTAATCAGTCCTCAAAATGAAAATTTGAATATACTGGTCTTAATAAAACCCTTGAATTTATTTAATATGGGACGAAGTCCCAACTATGGTAGAAATAACAATATTTTCTATATCACTAATGGCTTCATTTTCTTGCACCGGAAATGACACACCGAAAGTCAATACATGGTTAAATCTGTGCGGATGCGGACGTTTCGTAACCTGGTCGTTTCGTACCTAGATCGGGACTTAAAAAATTATGGAAGATTTGGGTCTGGGTCCCCCTATTTGCCCCCTCTTTTAAGAAAATCTGGATCCTCTCTCGGTCTACATTGAAAAAAAATTATAGGTCCATATAATATTGTTTAAAAAAAAAATGTTGGATATCGTCCCAAGTTGGGTAATACCTATTATCATATTAATTCTTAAAACAACAACAAAAATTGAAAAAACCCAAACTTTTAGTTTGATTTGACGTCTTCTAAGATAAGATAAGATAAGATTTTATTGATCTAAAATCCAAAAGTTGGATTGTCATCAAACAACAAACAATACATTCAACTACAGTATGCAGGAATACACAAATATAAACATTCATATTATTTACAATGAAAAATATTTAATATAATATTTAATATTTTGACTGAGGAGGTTTGATACAGAGACAAAGTACCAGAAATATTATAGTTTATCTTGCTCTTAAACAAGTTACATTAATGAATTTCTGTATTTATACATTTCACTTATGCCTTTGATACAGCACATGTTTATGTCATAATCATTACTTCGAAATATAAAAAAGAATTATTCTAAATCTGAAAAATTTGAAAAATAAAGGTACAATATCAGTTAATTTCTGAAAGAATTTATCACATATAACTTTAAGCTTATCACATATAATACTAAAATGGAATTCATCTTCTACTTCAGATCTGCATAAGGGACAAATTCTATTTGCTAAGTTTATCTTTCTATGTCTGCCTTTTTCAATCATTAGAGTACTATTGCTTATTCTTATTCTGATAAAGTTTGAAACATCTGATCTAACTATGTCTAATTTGAGAAAATTTTCAATTTCATATTTCTCTTTCAATTTACTGTACGTTCTCAATTTATTTCCCTTTTCTTCCGAACCATCCAAAGATAATTTATCTTTCCAGAATTTGATAAAATCCTCTTTCAATTTTTTGTTAACAGAAAAAGTTAATCGATTTTTAGAAAAAGTATTTTGATTCTTCCAAACATGGCCGAATCTTATTTTATCTAACAACAATTTGATTTTTGAACTGTACCATCCAGAACAATTGATATTAGTATCATAAACCTTTCTGATCAGACTTGTACCATTTGAATTAACAACATGATGCCAAAAACCTACCGAAAGTTTAATAGCATCCACTGAGCAAGGGATCATACCTAATTCACCTAAAACTGCCAAATTGGATGCTGTTTTATTTACCCCTAAAATATATTTTGCAAATTTTACTTGCACCAGTACTGGTTGAAATAAAAAATGTCTCACTCAACATTTGCATTATCTTTCAACAATGTATCTAGACACAAAACTTCACTACAATAAAGTAATATAGGCTTAACACATGAATCAAACAATATAAGATTTGGTAAAATATTTAACTTATCTGAATTCAATGTTTTATAAATGCAAAATAATGTAACTTTTTCATTGTGGAAGGTATGGCATTATAATTAGAGGGGAAGGGGGGTGTGCACCTGCGCTTGAAAAAATTACTGTTTAAAGTGGGATATTATTTGTTATAGATCTCCAGTACCCAGAATTTACCACACTTTGTGACCCGTAATGTCATGATGTTGTAAAATTATTCAAATTTAATTTATAGATCTATAGGTTTTATACTTCATGATACAGTGTTAAATTTCAATTAAATTGTCACCTTATCTGATTATCAACCAATTGACCGTAAAGGACAATTTTATTTTATTTTATTGTTAAAAATGTTTGTAAAATCCTAATATAAAATATACCCAGTACATTTGCACTACATTTATTATCTTTGTCTTAGAAATGTCTATATATTATAAAGTCATTAAAAAACCTAATTATATCTTGGGTCAATTTTAAACTTTGTTGAAAAAGTAGGTACAGTTGTCTCCCTTTTATAAGGGCACTCCCAACAAAAGGCCATCACTATTATCAGGACAGATGCAATGAGATTTAGTAAAATACTACTAAAATTGCCACCTCTCTTATATATATGGTCACTTTTTCATTTCATGGTCTTATAAGAGAGGGCTACAATCCTATTTATTTGATACTTAAATTTGTAATACTTGAAAAAAACAATTTTGTTTAAAGTGTCCATGATATTGTTATTAATCTCCAACCAGTAGAATGTACCACACTTTGTGACCCTTAATATCATGATTTTGTAAAATCTTTCATTTAATTTATAGATCTATATGTTTTATTCTTCATGATATAGTGTTAAATTTAAATTAAATTGTCATTGTCTGATTATCAACCAATTGACCGTAAAGATAACTAAAGGACATTTTTATTTTATTGTCAAAAATGAGAATAAGAAGCTGTCATGTTTGTGATCGTATGGTAGTTTGATTTACAACTACCTATGCAGTCAATGCCTATCACCACTAAAGTTGTGAGTTTGAATCACGCTCATGGTGAGGTGTACTCGATACAACATTATGTGATAAAGTTTGTCAGTGACTTGCGACAGGTCGGTGGTTTTCTACAGGTACACCGGTTTTCTCTACAAATAAAACTGACCACCACGATATAACTGAAATATTGTTGAAAGTGGCGTTAAACACCATAAACCTGAATCAAACCTGAAGAGAATAAAATCTTATAAAAATGTCGATATCTTAGAAAGGACCAAATTATATATGTTGGGTCAATTTTAAACTTTGTTGAAAAAGTAGGTACAGTTGTCTCCCTTTTATAAGGACACTCCCAACAATTACATCACTCTAATTAGGACAGATGCACAGAGATCTAGTCAAATACTACTAAGGTATCCCTGTCAAGGGTGGTCATCTGTCTTATATGGATACTTTTTAATTGCAGAAAAAGGGGGGGGGGAGGGGGGCTCTTATATGAGGACTACAATGCTATACTCATTTATAATACATGAAAAAAAAAATTAAAGTAGCCAGGACATTATTTTATCCGATCTTCAACAAACAGAAATTTACCACACTTTGTAACCCTTGATGTCATGATTTTGTAAAATCTTTCAAATTTAATTTGTAGATCTTTATGTTTTATATTATATGTACTTTATGATATACCTCAGAAGGGGTGGTCTTATTCTTATAAGAGAGGAACTACAATATATATTTATATACTAATTTGTAATACTTGAAAAAAATAAATAATTGTTTTAAATGTCCATGATATTGTTATGGATCTCCAACAAGCAGCATTTAGTCATTTACCACACTTTGTTGATCATTGTACCATGATTTTGTCAAATTTAATTTTTAGTTCTATAACTTTTATATTATACTTTATGATATACCATTAAATATAAATTAAATTGTCATCCTTATCTGATTATCAACCAACTGATCGGAAAGATGATTCCGGGACATTTTTATTTTATTGTCAAAAATGTTTGAAAAATCTTAATATTTATTTACAATTGTCCTGAAGAGATATATCTATATAGATAAAATATATAATAAAACAAATCGTGTGTGGGAGAGCTGTATTTATTATGAATGATGTAAAAAAAAAATCTCGTAACCGCAGCAGAGAACAATATATTGTTGGTACCGTTACACGATATCAGATCATGATAAGTGAAATAAACAAATTAATACAAAGATTAAATTACGTATACCGGTACATAATATCGTTGGGTTTTTTTCGGTTACTACACATCGTAATACGTCTACGGGGATTATGTTATATTAATCACCTTAATTTATAGTATACAATACTTATATTTGTATTTATATGTATTATAGAACTAGTTCCTTAATTATTTTGTAATCTCTGTATATGAATCGCTAGTAAATACTTTCTATATTTAGAACAGTTGATATAATCATGGTTCTTTGGACGTAAATTTTATGTCATTGAAAAACACAAATTTTAACGGGGGAAGATAGCAGAACATGTGGTAGAATCGATATATACATTGTATTTAGTTAGTATTAATATACATAGAATTTCCCCCATTTATTTGCATGTTAAAATGTGCATATATTGATTTTCCCCAATTTCATGGTTTTTTTTTATCAAAATTCGCATCTAATATCACTTAGAGAAATTATCAATGTACATTTACTGTCAGGGCTCATTTAGAGAAATTATCAAAGTACATTTACTGTCAGGGCCTGCCTTTACCAATTGCTCTCTGTAAAACATACAGTGTGTTGTTGTGTGTACTTAAACTTGCTGGTTTTTTTTATACATGGTGGGTTCGCACCCAGCTTTGTAAATTACAAAAAAGCTAAGGGTGCACTCGACTCGCAGCCACAAATGATAAAGTTTACCAGTTGCTTGCTAAGGGTCGGTGGTTCTCTTTTTTTCTGGCTTCCTCAACCACTAAAACTGGTTGCCATGATATAGCTGAAATATTGCTGAAAGTGGCATTAAACACCAAAAATTCAAATTCAAATTTATCTTAGCAATTATGAGCTAACTCTTCACCATGACTGGATTGCACAATGTCAATTATAAATTTAAGTCTAAATTAATGACCATTTCAAATAATTGTGTCAAATAAGTATTGGGTCTGTCGTGATCGTGATCGTATGATAGTTGGATTTACAACTACCTATGCAATCAATGACTATCATCACCGCTAACTTTGAGTTCGAATCCCACTCAGGCGATACAACATTATGTGATAAAGTTCGTCAGTTACTTGTGCCAGGTCGGTGGTTTTCTCAGGAAACTCTAGTTTCCTCCACCAATAAAACTGACCGCCAAGATATATCTGAAATATTGTTGAAAGTGGCATTAAGCACCATAAAATCTAAATAAGTTTTGTGTGACTCAGTCCATGTGAACAATAAAAATCTCAATGGGCCCTCTGTTGTTTTTCTTTTTTTTTTCACACAGAAAATTTTGGAAAAAATAACTCAAAAATCAAAATTTAAGGAAAAAACACTTCAGTTGCTATTTTTCATATAAGCAATTTTGGACCCAACTCTTCACTCAGGCCCACGATATAACTGGAATATTGTTGAAAGTGTCATTAAACACTATCAAACAATCAAACATCTTCACTCAGTTGAACGATTTAAAGTTTCAATGAACCCCCGGCTTGCTGTTCTTTTTTTTTTTCTCATACACAAATTGTTTTAAAAGATAACCTAATTTTGAATCTAGGTAAGAATTCTGTAAATACATTATATTATAGATCACATAAAAATGTAAAGATTCTGATTGGATAACAAGCCGTATACATCAAGCTATGTATACGTCTGTAGCCGTATACATAAGACATATTTCTATCCCGTCGAGGGGTCCCTGTATATTTCAGTCTCCCAAAAACGATAACAACATGGACGACAAAAAATTCCGCTTCACTGAATCAATAGCATAATACGGAAAAATACATGTATTTTTACCAAATTAAATGTTGTTTTTATACTCAAAACGGCTTTATGAACAAAAAAATATTACAACATATAATTCTGTCACAAATACCTGATCGATTCAGCAAACTCCTATGTTCCACGGCTGTACCACAACGTGATGAACATCATAATAAACAAAACGTTTCAGGAGCAATGACGTGATAAATATTTTGACGTCATTGAAGAAAGCATGTCAGAGGTACGGAAAGGGACATCTAGAAATACGAAAAATGAAAATAAAAGACGCAAATATATTCAATACAGTTGGGTTCTGTATTTAAAAAAAAAAACAATGGTTAAATCCGTAATAAAAATGTATATCTGTTATTAAACTATCAAACAGGGTATATAATGTGACATTCCCAGCTTATAAAAATATGATGATGATATATAGAAATCTATAACGTCACAAGTCGAAAGAATGTAGTATTTTAGAAACGGTATATCGTTAAGTAAAGACATTATAATTTTAGGATTATAGAAAACCAAGTTCTGTTTTTAACTGATATTTAATTTGAATTACAAAACATAAAAGTCATGCAAAATTTTTCCCTTTCTCTTCGATAAAAATTTATGTATCGAAAATTCCAAATTAGTTTGGCATTTCCATACGGCACTGGCATCGTTTTTTGTTTTTGTTTTGTTTTGTTTTGTTTTTTTTTCTTTTCTTCCTTAAATATGAAGATGTGAGCTATAATATAATAGTTATTCCGGTCATAGACAGGGTATATAATGTCACATTCACGGCTTCGGCTCATGGAATATAAATCATAATCCGTGAACGTGACATTATATACCCTGTCTATGACCGGAATAACATATAATATAATACGTGTATCTTCCTTGATATAATCTCTAAAGGTCAGTACATTTACATGAGATTTTTAACAATTATCAATATTTGTGCTTTTGTCATGAAATATTTTAAGTCAGTTTATTTTATTAAATAATAAAAAAAAAAAAAAAGACTAATATTTGTTTGACTAAAGTACAAATATCTGGTCACGTGATACTGTTCATATTTCCTCTACATTGTAGACTAGGTTAAAATTCATTAATAAAACTGCATTGTAGATCTCAATATGTAAACAACCATCGTAAGGGTCAAGTTACTGTGACCCCAAAAAATAAGTCTTTGTTTTTATTTGATAATAGATACATGTAAGTATTTATATTACGATAAGATCAAGATCTATGATATGAGTATTGACGTTCATCCAGCTTATTATGCAAAGTTCATCATTTTATAACGGAAAATTGTATAGCCTGATATGATATTCAGATTTACCAGTTCGAAGCCATGCAGACTTTGGTTCATTTTATAGCATTGTCTATATATTTATTGTGATTATGCCCAAATGTTTCATGTACTTTACACCTACATGTAGATTGAGTAATTGGCAGTTTTTCAACATCAACTTTTCTTCTTTTTCTCTAATATTTTTGCTACCGTTATTTCTATATAAATCTTGAGTCCGTCTTAGTCGTGATCATAATTATTGGATTTTTGGATTTACACCGCAATCAGTGCCTATCAGCACTAAAATTATGAGTTTGAATCCCGCTCATGACGAGGTGTACTCTATGACAACATTATGTGATAAAGTGACTTGTGACAGATTGGTGGTTTTCTCTGGATACTCCAGTTTCCTCCACCAATAAAACTGACCGCCACAACGTAGCTTGAATATTGTTGAAAGTGACATTATGTACCATCAAGTAGTATTTAAGTAAGAACACATGCAGCTATTTCTACATAAATCTCGAGGCTGTCATGTACCTGTGCAATCACTAAAGTTATGAGTTCGAACCCCATTCATAGCGATGTTTTACTCGATACAACATTATGTGATAAAGTTTGTCAGTGACTTGCGACAGGGTCCGTGGTATTTTTCCGGATACTCTGGTTTTCTCAACCAATAAAACTGACCGCCCCGATATAGCTGAAATATTGTTGAAAGTGATGTTAAACACAATAAACCAAACTAAACCAACCATTAAATAGTATATAAGTAAGAACACATGCTCTTTTTAATATTATAATCAGTAAATATGTACATGTATGTATGTTAATCTCTTTATTTTCAATTTTCAGATGAAATGGAGATCGATGAGTCATGGAAATCGACAATGAAGAACTGGCATGCCCCCTAGTGACTACAACTCGTAGGGATAGCGGTCTGTTTGTGTCATTTGATGTCAAAAATGTTTGTAGGGACAGCGGACTTGAAATAAATGATTTAGACAGAGTTGTACAGTTGAGATCAAAGAACAAAGACTGTGAAATTGATGATCTTGGTTCACGTGAGGATGAACTTGTTCATGAGAGTGTTTCTCCAATTCATGAACATAATAAGTTTTCTAAATTGTATGAGGGTTATAGTTTGAACGATACTGATGAATGTAAGAATGACGAAAATTTATCAAATAGCTGTGATATAAGTAAAAAAAATATGTCTAATTATAGAACAGTTTCATTAGAAGACTGTGAGTCAAGTGATGCAATTATGACAGACGGAACAAGTGCAGAATCTTCAACGAATCTAACCCAAACAGCTGTAAATAGTGGTATGACTTCTGAATTGCAATGTGAAATGTTCAGCTCTGCAGACAACACTTCAGAAACAAGAACAGACACGCCTCTGAAACCTGAAAGTGGTAGCAAAGTTTTGCTTAGGCGGAAACAAAATGTTAGAGATAGAAAAGACAATACTGGTTCAATAACGGGAAAACCACCTCGACCAGATTCTTGTCGACCGAAAAGTGTATCGAAAGTACCCATATCATCCCGTGTCGAACTGATGATGAACAGTGATTTGTTTAAAAAATATTTGTCAAAACATGAAAATTTGATTGATAAGATCTCAGTGAGACAGGGAAGAGGTATGGGACTTAAGAAAGCATTATCAAATTTAGATCTGTCACAGTTAGATTTAGATGTAGATGGTAATGAAGATAAGACAAATTTGAATTCATCGTCTTCTTTTAATGACAATAGTTTGAAAACTGCATGGGAAAATTCACCTAGTGTAAGGACACGTCGCAACACTTACTGTGAAGCAGACTTTGATAATAGCTGTGATAATAAAGAAAATGCAGACGTTACTGACACTGAAAAAAGAAATGATACTCTGCACCAGTCGCATGATAGCAATCCCATGAAGTCAAGGGGAAATAGTAGAGCAAAATTTGCCATTCCTAGCTTCCATCAATTTAAAATGTCTAAACATTTCAAACAAATTCCTGAAGAAGAACCTTTGAATGAAGACGAAGATGAGTCGTGCGAAAACTGTGATAAAAATAGAACAGTAGACAACGAAAAGAAGAAAAGTAGGTCACATACAAGATGTCAACGGATTAGAGAGAAATATTCACAAAATCATGAGGATTTATCAGTGAAGATGTCAACTTCGCAAAATTCAACGGAAGCGAATATCTGTGATAATAATGACAACGACACGTCTCGTCTGTTGCTTGATGCTAGTCATAAATTAACACTTGAAAACCAACACGATAATGATGTAGACAAAAATAATTCTTGTATTGATATTAAGCCTAAAATACCTTTAAAGGAGAAAACTGTACATAGAAGTGAAATTCCCGTCCGAATAAAAAGTTCTAGTCCTATCGCATCACAAAGTGAAGAAAAAGCTGATTTAAATTGCAATGCACATTCGTCTAATCAAGTACAATTAGAATCTACGAATTTAATTCTAGAAAATAAAACATATAAAGTGCGCTCGTCTCCAGTATTGATGACATCAGAAGATGTTAAAAATAGTTTACCGCCAAAACATTCATCGGATAAACGAATTATTTTGCGTGCTTCAAGGAAGCGAAAAATCGGTAAGAAAAACCCATTTGTAAGAAGTCAGTCTGATTCACAGTTGAAAGTTGATAGTGCTAGTAACAAAGAGACACCAGAAAAATTAAAATCTAAACCACCACCGTTAGAATTTAAAACAGTTCGCAGTTGTGAAAATTTCTCCAGTATATCTGCTAATTCTAGTCCAATGTATTGTGCTTCTTCATTAAATGACAGCAATGAAACTTCCAGTCCAATGTCTGCTGCTAATCTTAGATCATTTGATTTCTCTAATGATCAAATTGTCAAATTTGAAATTGAACAGGATGTAAGTGCTAAGGGAGACAACTCTATAGTAAATGTAGAAAGAGAAGTGAAATTATTCAATGAGAATATGCTCACAAAGGGAGATAATCTCATTGATTTGACAGAAGTTGACATTCATAGTGCTCATACACAGGAAACTGACTCAAAGGGAGATAATTCATGTGCTATTTTAAATGTTGAATTATGGAGTGATAACTCGGACAAACAAATTGAAAGTACTCCAAGCACAACGAGTGAAAGTTCTAATGATCATGTTAATGAGTCGGTGGTTCGGGGATCTGGTTCAGAAAACAATTATTCTAGTCAAACTAAATGCATTTTGGACCAAACTGATTCATTTCTGTCTGAACACAGTCTATATACAGAAGGAGAATTATTATCTCTTGATGCCAAGGTAAGGATATATATGTAATTTGAATGTGATGAAAATAACGCTTAAGTTTTCACTAACGTTAAATTATAAAAATAACACTTAAGTTTTCACTAACTTTAAATGATCAAAATAACACTTAAGTTTTCACTAATGTTAAATGATAAAAATAACACTCAAGTTTTCACTAATGTTAAATGATAAAAATAACACTTAACTTTTTACTAACGTTAAATGATAAAAATAACGCCTAAGTTTTCGCTAATGTTAAATGATAAAAATAACACTCAAGTTTTAACTAACGTTAAATGATAAAAATAACACTTAAGTTTTCACTAACGTTAAATGATAAAAATAACACTTAAGTTTTCATTAACGTTAAATGATAAAAATAACACTTAAGTTTTCACTAACGTTAAATGATAAAAATAACACTCAAGTTTTAAATAACGTTAAATGATAAAAATAACACTTAAGTTTTCACTAATGTTAAATGATAAAAATAACACTTAAGTTTTCACTAACTTTAAATGATAAAAATAACACTTAAGTTTTCATTAACGTTAAATGATAAAAATAACACTTAATTTTCACTAATGTTAAATGATAAAAATAACAAGTTTTCATTAACGTTAAATGATAAAAATAACACTTAAGTTTTCACTAA